>JAQGBH010003831.1:0-18618 GCA_034698265.1 Sminthurinus aureus
GCCGGACCACGTCCTTACCTTTTGCACAAATCCACTAAAACTTTTTCAATCCTCCTTCCCTTTACTTTTTACACACAGTTGTGCGAAACAACTGTTGCTCTTGCTTGATCGTTTCTTTCTTGCTGTTATCATGCTTTTTATAATTAGTTGAACACATCAGATGAATTTTTGAACTTTAAATGTTAAATTGTTGCAATTTCATGTTTCATGCAAAAGCATATAATATATTTTTAAAAGTTGTTTATTATATTTATTAATGTTTAAAACATACAGTTTACCTTGTTTATTTTTGCAGTTATATTTCTTGTAGCTTTCACTACTCATATTTTTACATTGCATTTTAATTTTTGATTAAATAAAATGTAAACTATTTCACCTCAGAAAATGATTATTCAAAAAGATTATTGTAAAATAGTTTGGAGCTTTTGGTTTCTTTGAACCCATCATTTTTTTGGCTTTAAAAGCTTGAAAATTAAATGATCTAGATTTTTCTCAGTAGATTATTGATTATTTACCCTTGTTTATGGTTTTATTTTACATCAGATGACAGCCCTTGCACAAGAACACTTTCAGTTTTCAGTTTTCAATGTTTATTCTTATCATCCAATATCTTATAAAATGTGGCGTGGTAAGTTTTGTACGTACCTTCACAAACACAGTTGTAAATTCAGTGTTATTCTGTCCATTTTGAGTACAAAAATGCTACATGCAGCACTATTGACAATTGACAAAGACAGATAAAAATGGAATAGGTGATAAACTTGTTTTTATTATGCTGAACGGATTTTTTATTATGAGTTTTGAAGTCTTTTGGATATTTTTTGAAAAATCATATGAAAAAAGTTTGTGTCTGATGGTGGTCATATTTTTTCCACATTTAAGGAAACTTTAAGAAAAAGAAGGAGAAAAGAGAAAAGATATGAAAGAAAAAAAATGCCTTTGATAATTGAATGGGAGTAGCGCCAACGCATCGTTATCCACATACATGTGTTTCCTCAAACTTCTATTTCTAGATCCTCTAGATTCTAGATCCAGTTGTGATATAAAGATGGAATGATCCATAAAAAATTATTTGTGTAGGAGGGAAAAAAACCTCATGAGATTTTATATTATTTTTTTCATCCATAATCTAGAATCTAGAATCTAAAAACTAAAATGCAGAAAGGAACTCATTGAATTTACTCTATTGATTCTACATTTTACATTCTACAGTTCACACTCTCTGTCGATTGTCGATTGTGAGATACTCTGGATTTTTACACAACTCTCACTTTTTTCGGGGGACAAAGATAAGAAAAACATGGAATGAAAAAATATGGACTGTCCATCAAATAAAATTCCTACGACTCACTAACCACTGCACAAGAGAAAAAAACATGAGGAAACATTTACTGTCAATTGTCAATATTTCTTACGTGTGGATAATGTAAAATGTATAAGTATCTTTCATGCTGTCCCTTGTTCATTGTGTATTGAGTATTGTGTGTGAGTTAGAGTTTAGAGTAGAGGTGGACGGCACCCTTCCGTCGCTCGTCACTCGAATATCTTTCCTTTACTCTCATTTCCGTCACATATATATATAACAGAACCCAATTGTATATTTTAGTTTTTCTAGTTGTATCTCTCTCTTTCTCTTTCTCTCTCTCTTTCTCTACCTGTACTAATAACTAATAACCCTACACCTAAATACATAAAAACTTGGAACTTTTAAGCCCTTTTCCACATAGTCCAACGCACTGATTTTTAAGCCCCATGTGCTCCTGTTTGAACTTTGAAATTGAAATCGAAAGGCATACATGTGTAAAACATGTACGTTTCCTTCCACTACACACTTAATACTT
The DNA here is from genome assembly GCA_034698265.1 of Sminthurinus aureus. NCBI lineage: Eukaryota > Metazoa > Arthropoda > Collembola > Symphypleona > Katiannidae > Sminthurinus > Sminthurinus aureus. The sequence continues at coordinate 1,842 of JAQGBH010003831.1, forward strand.
ACTGGCATGTTGTGTATTGTATATTGTGTACATGTATTTGTTGAAAATGGGGTAAAAATAAGGGTATGGAATCTTTTATAAGATTTTATTATACATTATATTATTTTTTCCCTCGTTCCTCTTTCCCTCACCAAGATTTTACATTTTACCTTAAAGATGAAAAAGTTTGGGGAGAAAAGATGAACAAGAAGAAGAAAAATTAAAAAAGACCAAGATAATCTTGATCCTTCAGTTCAATTATGTGATTACTTTTTTGCTCATGGCTGGAGTTCGGAGTTCTCTTCTCTCACCATTCACATGAACAACATACAATATACAATCTACAGTTCGATGACAATATATTATACAACCCATAACCGAGAAACCTTTCCGACAAGAACATTTTACATTTACTCCGTTTATTTTTCCATAGCAGTAAACAGTATTAGAGAGAGAAAATAAACGCAAATCCACGTGAACTGATTACCGGTACTCTTCTTCTGAGGTAATATTATTGTGTTATTTGTACTTGATACTGGTACTGGTACATATTTTACTTTATAGAGTTTAAACTTGCCTCAAATCTGAAATCTGAAATTGGTGCATGGAATAAGGAGCCGCACCTGTCAGAAATTCAAATAACAAATGCGGAGCTAACACGACACGACCAAAACCAAAGGAATCCGATCACAAATATAGTAAAGTTGTGTGTGGAAAAATTTCTAAAGGGTTTTTTATTTTTCATTTTTCATACTTGAGGAAAGAAGACGCGTCTTGAGTCTCGACATCACATCGGGGGCTCTTCTTCATTCTTCATCCATGAGCTTTCATTCTTCACTCACTAACCAATTTCCCGATTCCCAATTTTCGGTTTTCGGCAACATTTTATCATCGTCAACATTGTGATAACCAATAACCCTATAATTCCCCCTGCCTACAAAGTACAGACAGATAATCCGATGGAATGGGATTGAATATTGAATTGGATTTGATTTCTCAAGTGGAAATTTGGGAGGAATCTGAGATCTGAAAACTGGTTAAAAATCTATACTCTGTAGCATGAAAAATGAAAACACAATGTACAAAATTGGGTTGCTTGTTTCTATTTTCGTTGTATTCCTCATTCATCATCTATCTTCTTTATGTATCTCATAAAATATCACAGTCAACGGTATAATATTATGTACATTTTATGCTTCATGGTTCACGGTAAATATTTAACATCAATAATCAATAATCAATACTCTTGAATTTTTAAGTAATGATGTTTCATGTTTACTCTTTACTGTTTACCGAACTTTTGATTGTGAGTTTTGAAAATGTTAGTTTTGTTTATGAAGCTTATTACTTTTCATTTTTTATCCAAAAATGTTTAGTTTGAAGTTTGAATCAGTTTACACCATATTATTTCGCATTATGCATGTAGTTCAGATACATTTGAATTATGGATAAATGGTAGTGACAGAGGTTATAAAATGTTAAAATGTAAGGATAAAGGGTGCACAAGGCTCAAGACACAAGGCACAAGTGAAGATCTTTTATGTTCCTGTTGTTTTTGTTTAGCCTCAAATTTCAAATACCGAATTTGATGTATACACATAAATCAATTTACTTTTTTGTCCTGTTCCCTTTCTCCAGTCTCAAGTCTCAAGTCTCCAGTGCTTTTACTCTTGATTATTAATTACGTGCTTAAGTATATTTATTTGAGTTCTAAACGGGGATGCACGTTGTAAGTCTAAAGTCTAATGTAAAATCGTAATGTCTTGTGTCCAATTGTTGCTCCTTATTTTTCTTATCATAGCACGTTATCAGCTTATTATGGAAATACTAAATACTAAATACGAAATACGAAATGCATAAATCAGATTTTATAGGGGTAAGACGTAAGACTTATTATTTCTTTTTACCTCTCCTCATCATATTATGATTAGCCTATTATTACCGTTAAATATTAAGGTATCATAAAAATCAAAGTTGGAAAAAAAACACCGTAAGCCGTTATGTCAACGAAAACATAAAACGATAACAAGTACACTGTAAGAAAAATACCATTGCCATAGAAATTCTGTAATGTATTACTATATGGGATGGTATAGGAGATGCTTCAAAAAAGCATCCAAACCAATGGATTTTTCTTACAGTGTACGTACAGTAGGAGTATTAAAAGATGAAGAGTCAAAGGAGAAAAAGGTAACGGGTAACGGTGTAAGAAGAGCACTTGAAGAAAATTTAAGAGCTTTATTATATCTCAAATCTTATGAGAATTGAAGGCTCCTTGTTCTTCGTTTTGATCTTCCTCTTCCTTTTCTTTTACTTTATTGAATCCATTTTCTATTTTTCATACCTGTTTACCCTGTACCCTGTAACGTGTAACATGTTCAATGTTCAATGTATTAAAAAACAATCTATTGATGTACTAAAGATTCAGGAATCAGATTTCCTTCCTGCTCCAGCTCCAGTTCCAGTTCTTGTTCCAGCATCAGCTTCAAGTTGACTTGACCTAGTCCAATCTTTCAATCCAATCCGACTCATCTCCGCATTAACCAAACTTATCAAATTTCCAATCCCAACCTGTCGTTTCTCCTCAATTCAATTTGAATCTCAGCTTCAGTCCAAACTCCAAGCTTCAAACGCCTTCATATTGCGCAGTACATACATATGAGAGGTTCAGGCTACACTTTATCTATTTTATTGACTATCGACTATCGACAATCGACAGCATTAGCATTACTTGACTATTAACAAGGATTAAGGATTAACATAACAAGACAAGGGAAAGGTTCTGTACTCTGTACAGATGAGTTTTTTCAATTTTTACTTTTCATTAAAAACACCATTGTTAATTAAGTAGAGTGAGAGAATCCTTTCAGTAATATTCATTTTATTTCCATGTATCAGATAAGAAGAAATGCCTGAACGCTGTTATACACATTTGGGGTTTCGTGATATTTTCCCATTTGTCTACAAATATTATGTATGTACAATGTAAGTACAGTGTACAGTAGTTTGGGAAGTACAAGCATTCTGTTCTGTGGCATTTAAATAATGAACCTGATCAATTGGACATGTATTCAGAATTCAGAATGTACAATGTATTGTGTACTGTAGATTGTATATAATCCAGAATGTGTATAGTGTACGGTAAACGGACGAACTATTGTTGAGGAAGTTTTGAATTGAATGGGGGAAAAATAATTGGAACAAGAAACAAGAACACACCGTCCAGATTGGATTGGATTGAGCAAGGTTAGGGCAGGACATTTACTCGTTATTAATGAACTAAAAGATAAGAAGGCTGCATATTTATGTACATTCAAACAGGACAGTTCCCGTTTGTTGTCTTTGGGAATACCTATCCAAATTTTGTATGGGATATGTTGTAGGTTGTAGGTAAATGTAAAAATCCAAGTATTCAGTGTCGAGGGTCGAGTGTCGAGCGTCCACTGTCTTTCTCATGTTTTTCATTTCAATTCAAATGATGATAATAATGATGATCGTCTTGGATGTGAACGACGACGGCTGTCGACGAAAAAATAGAAAAACCATGGACTATTAAAAGAAATGTCGTGATCTCAGGATTCATGATCAAGGATCATCTTGTGTCTCTTACATACCATATTGTGTGTTGTGTATTGTGTATGCCTTTACGCATAACATATAAAGAAAGAACCCGTTTGCTCATTTTATATTTCATCTCTCTTTTCTCTCTACTCTCTACTCTTTACACATAAAGCAGAGCTGGTGTCTTGTTGTCGTTTTGTTCTATTCCTTTCTTTCACATGGTATTGGCTGTATACTGCATATTTGTTATTTGTTTATTATGCCTATTCAGTGTTCAAACGAATTCAGTATTATGTATTTTGTATATTATGCAGTCACGGCAGACATATGTCACTCTCTCTATTGTATTTTGTACAGCATTTTTTTCTTCTCCAGAAGCTTGGTTCTTTGGTTTCTTTCTCTGTCTCTCTCCTTCTGTCTGTCCCATGTCTTCTTCATTCTGGATATCGGACGCTCGTACTTGTAAATTGTAAAATCATTAGTTGAAGAGGTGCATACTTGCATACTGTATGTAGTATGTACACTGTGGATGATGATATAATTTGTTATACAGATAGGACACTTGTGCATCTGCATCTTATTTTCTCTGCTTCTTCTAACTTCTAATCTGTTGTTTATATGGTCAAAATGGTAAAAAAGGGCTTCATGTCATTCAACTGTCTTGAGACTCTCATTAGTTTACTCTTTACTGCCGCTCCACTAGGCTGCCATACACAATACACAATACACAATACACCGTACCATACTCGTGCATATAATTTTGAATCATAAAACACTAAACTTGTATGTACATGGTACATGGATTACAGAACATGGAGCATGGAGATGGAACTGTCTAGGTTCGGCTTCTACCTTCTACTTTCTACACTTACTACAGCTACAGCCATAACTACTATGAGTCCACTGTTTACAATCAAGAACCAAATCCAAATAAACAGTGGGATGAGCTAGAGAATGGAAAATAGCCCTTTACCCTCATCATCCTAATAAAGTAAAATCATTGAATGAATTCCCATTCTCTACAATGTACAATATGTGTGCATATGTAAGTATAAGTTATAATGGTTTGAGGCTCAACTGTTTTTTATGGAATGCAGAGACCAATGTGCAGTGCAGTGCAGTAAAAGGAAAAACAAAAAAACGAAGCACGGATTTTAAATATTAGTCTCAGTCGGTCGACAGTCGACTAAACAGTAAATAGCAAACTGGAATTGTATTAAAAGAGGAGCTTTCTTTGTACACACTCCTCTCTCTGAATTCTACATGAATTGTATAGAGTATAGAGAGACAATCTAACAGTACATTAACATCAAAATAAGACGAAGAAGTAGCTGAAGGAGAGAGAAAGAGAGAGAGAGTTGGAGTTGGAGTTCGAACAGGTGGATGAAGAGCAATTTCTTGGTTCTGGTCCTGGACCTCCCGATCCTTCAAATGCATACATTATACATATTGACAGACTTGATAGAATGAGGCTAGCTCAACATTGAACAGTGTAGGATAGGGCAGTAGGGCAAATGAGAGAAGGGATGAAAACAAAGGGAGTCCTCAGAGACCAAAGACTGGTTTAGAATATTGATGAAGAACCTCAAGAAGTATTTGTAGACTGTAGACTCTGGAGTGTAGATTGTAGAGGATGAAGATTTCCATCGGATATTATCCAAAGGCTGAAACTGTTGAGCTGCTGAATAGAAAATAGAGTCAATGATGAAGATAATAATTAATGTACAATGGCCTCTCTGTACACGGTTTCTGATCAATACACTGATGACGAATGCACCGTTATTTCCCTCTGTCCTCTGTAAGTAAAAGGTACAAAGTACATTCTACTATGTAGTACACACACCTGAGTTTTTTCTCATGGAATTTGTAGACTGACTGTCTTTCTCTCCATTTATTCCATTATACAAAAAACACTGTGTACAATAAAATCTTCTATCTACTACAAACTAAAAACTCCTGGAGGGAAATGTACAAAACAGTAGCTATAGCTTGAAGCTAATTAGAATCAATTTTTTACAGCGTGATCATCATAATAATTTTAATTCCAAACATATGTAATAATTAGTTCAACTGTTTCATTTACTACCGATAAATATGGTTATCTCACGCATAAATGAATGTTGTATAAGCTTTTAGTCATATTCATCCTAAAAAAACAGTTTGTTCATAGCAAGCATATATACTTGGGCAAATACGTTTTGAGGAGATATAAATATACTAAACAACTGGTAAACATTTGCCCATGACAAATATTTGAGGTTTTTTTAAAAGTTGAAAGGCTTAAGATTACACGAATTACAACTACGATTAAACGCTTGGGATTTGAGATGAGGATAAGGATGAGGTTGAGGATGAAAATGAGAATGATTGGTAAAAATTGAGAGATTTCAAGTCTCAAGTCTCAAGAGTAGTGGATGAATAAAGAAAAGTGAATGAAGTCTGGGGTCTGGGGTGTTTTATATCTACAATAACCCTAAAAATACAAAATCAATAATGTAAACTCTATATTTTAACCCTAAACCAAAAATCTCCAATTACTCGTCAACTTGAAGTATCTACTTGTACAAAAAGAAGATGAATACGGTACAAGGTACAAGTGCACTTGAAATAACCTCAAAAAAATTCTTGATTCTTTTTTACATTTATTTATCTAGTTTAGTTTCTGTCTTCTGTCTCTCAAGGGGAAAATCCAGTTAATCAGAGAGAGCGCGTAAATATGCATGTAGAATTTAGACATATTCCAAATGAATATGAACCAAGCATAAGCCTTTTTACTACTAAACATCAAATACATGTAATAATAAATCAATATGCTCATAGTGTATGTATTATGCATGCACTTGGATTCTCTTGGGATTCAATCGTCTCAAAACTCAAAATGTAGACTCACATACAAAATAGAAATGCATTAGAAATCTTTGAAAAATGAAGTGGTACCCTGAGGTTACAGAAGTACATACTACATACACTACAAATTACACATTGGATATTTTCTGCATCATAAACCATGTAAATATGAAGAATGGAAAAGTAGCTATCCGCTATCCAGTATCGAGGAAAGAAAACACAAGAAAAAGGAAAAGGAAGGAGGTTAATAGGTATTAGATATTAGATTTCTGTTCACTTGATTCATGTTTGAAGGATGAAGTATATGAACCAACAACCAGGACATGGGTTAAAATTGAAACGGTTTGTACTTTGTACAGGAATAGATTCCGTATCATTTTTTAATTCACTCACAAACAAGAAAAGGTAAACTACAAACTACAATAGAATAAAGAACAGTGCACACAACTGTTTTTTTTTTTGGATTTTAGATTTTAGATACGTTATCTTATGAATACTTTGAGGAAAATACAAGTCTCTTTACTTTATTTAACTGTGAATCAACATGATTTTTCACAGTTTTTTGGAAACTTTTGGATTATAACTGATAACTGATTGCCGGAACAGGTAAATTTGATCTTCAAATCTTCTTTGATAAAGATTGAAAAAAGGGACCATTGCTCTCTAGCATACTCATACATATTACTACATGATAAAAAAAGGAGGAATTAATCTAGGTCAATATTGAGGATTGAGTATGTACTGTGTAACGTACTTGGTTAAAAAGCCCCGAGCCACGAAGAGAGAGAGAGAGAGAGAGAGAGAGATCCTTATTTATAAAAACATGTGTAAATAATAAAAATCATGCATGTATGTGTTTGTGTGTACACACATATTCCATGTGAACTTGAGTACTTACTGGAATCTGGAATTCAATTTTAGGGAAAAAAGTAAAAAATATCGACAAAACTCATTGGATTTCTTACAATATCAAAGTAAAATATAACGTAAAAAATGTATAAAGTGTTCATCTTGTTATCTACTTCCTGTCCTTTGTGCCCGTTTCTTTTTGTTAAGTTGGCTCCCAAGAAGTTGAGAACATCTTATTTTAATTCCCATCTCTTTATGTACATCTTTATACAGATGTACTGTATAAAATATAAAATGTAAAAAACATTCCCAAATAATGATAACAGTGTACTCAATGGACCGATATAAACTGAACAACGACAAAGATTGAAATCTCTTATCATCTCATACTTCATACACAACCTGTGTGGAAGGGACGTCTATGTACTATGTACACAATAATGTCCCGAATTTGACCCTATTCTCAGGCTAAAACATTCATTCAAATTATACAATTTGGGTTATGAATTATGGAACTGAACTATTTTATTATTGGATTCATTCATGTACTGTTATATAAAGATATAATAATCTTATAAAAATATGACACTGTAAATAAACAATTCTTTAGAAAAAAGGAAACTTTCCCAGAAACATTTCTCACAATGTTTCCAATGTCTATGTATGCAGTACTTGTGCAGTAAATTCAGAGAAACCAAGAAATGTTTTTGAAAGTTATATGATAGCATTCATTTATTATTAACACAGTTCACACACTTAGTAATATGACACTTTCCAGTCTAAATGAAAAAAAAAATATTTAACGACTTAAATTTAAAGCACAACTTAAATACAAAATTTCAATGCAATATAAAGTACATCATATTTTATAACAGAATTATATTATTATAACATATGCTGCATAATATATATTGCGTGTACACTTTCTTCTTACTGATATAATATTATAATTTATAATAATATATTATGTAATCATGTAATAGAAACATTTTGCAAACTCAAAAGTGATTTCACTTTCACGTGCAATCTCCTAAATCTTGTACAAACCTTGTTTTAAATTTACGGCAATTTTTCAGTAACATTTACACATTCATTTGTTATTAATAAAATTCCTGAAACTTATCTAAGATGTAGTATTAATATATGTGTTAAATATGTATCAATGCTACATATATAAAATGTTTTGGTATAACATTTTCATTTTTCTATTTTCCATTTCACGTACTCTGTGCATAAATTATGAAACTTATTCAACTTTAAATTTCATCAAGGTAAATTTATTATATGGACGTAAATTACTTAATTTTTTCCACAAGTAACAGCAATTAGTTAATTACTATAAGTTAGTACGTAACCTAAATATGTATAGCAAATAGAATATGTGAAAATTAAATTCATTAAGTAATTTTATACTTGTTTAATCATTTACTAATTAATTCTTGCTTAGTAATGCACGCGTAGTATATTATAGTATTATCATAAAAGTCTTTGCAATATAATCTTGTGACTTAATTCTTACATTTTTCTCCTAAACACGTGTATCTGTGTTGCTCCTTTTGTTGTTGTTTTACACAAAGTAAAAATTTCATTACTACTGAAAATATTAGCACTAGTAGTAAAACGGTATTCAGTGTTTATAGATGAGACACGAGAGTGCGACAAAATTGATTACTGTACATTTAACATTTAAATATGCTGATATTGTTAAAGCAAAATGCTTGTAATTAATTCTCCTTAATTAAATCTAGTGTATTTTCCTACTCATTACTCATTCAAGGCATCAGTATTAGCATCACTCTTTTGATTAACTCAAAATCCTCAATCAAGGACCTTTTTTATATATTATACATATTGTACAATATAATATGTACAAAACGCAAACTCTTAGAAGTTTATAACTTATTTTACACTTTACATAAAATACATCAAAACTAAAGTACATTCTAAAATTTCTACACGCTGTACATTTTTTTTGTACCAACTCAATCAAGAATCGAAGTATCTACTTTGCCACACAAAGAATGTTCTAAAATTTCTAGTAGTAATTAATGACATAGTTGTTCATAATCCATAACTAATACATAGCAATAAATAAACATTTTAATATACTCTATTGTTTTTTTTATCTATTTATCTTTTTTACGCCAATATGGAATGTACAATTTAAACTTTCAACTCAAATAAACTTGTAGTAGATTAACAGTTATACAACTAAATTGTTTGCGTACATATGCCAAAATTCGGTGGGGAAACTATTTAAAAGTAGTAGAAGAAAAACCATCAATTATTATCAATCTAACACATACATCAAGCGTAAACGTTATTGTAATTAGTAAGGCTTTTAAATTCATACAATGATTGTATCTCTCTAATTTCTAGACAATAATTTTAATCATCCGTATATAATACAGGCATAAATTCTATATGAAATATAAACAGTACAAACAATCATAATATAATATACTATACTATACAGAATCTATACACTTTTGCAACGAAGAAAAATACAAACGATATCATTTATCTTGTACAATGTATACATACGTACATGTAGCAATAAAACATATTTTCAAATAACACGAAAGTGCGAGTTAGACAAGAGAAAAACACATATAATAATAATAATAATAATCATACTCATTTGATCATGAATAAATCTTCCGTTGGTTATTCATGTGATATTTCTTTACATATGTACGATCATTTTACACACAGTAATAATAATAATAATAATTAGTGAGATTTCCAACATTTTATATACTTCACATGAAGTAGACTAAAAATAAAAATAATAAAATTAAAAACTACAGATATTTTAAATCTTCTTGATTAAGTTATAACCCATTGTTGTACTGATGAGTCTCTTCCACCTACACTGATAAGTCTAGAGTCATCCGGCAAGAAGGTTACGGATGTGACGTGAGAACTGTGACCACCATAAATGTGACACAAAGACTGTAAAATATACATGTAAAATTTAGTTTAGACTTTAGAGGTTAGGAAAAAGTATATTATAGTGAAAAGTAACATGATCAGTAATATGTAATATTTTGTACACTTTAAAATGAAAATTACTTTAGGCTGAGTGCAGGGATAAGAGTATAGTTTGACTTTTCCGAAATCGTCTCCTGTCACTATGAGTTTACTATCTTTGGATCGAGCACATGCATTGACATCTGTACCATCCGCATTTTCAGGCCAGATTCCAATTGTCACTGATGTCAAAGTACAAGTGGTTGTAGCCCATTCAGTGTCACGAAGTTGTGAAGTTTGAGGAATTTGTCGGCAAACTGATGCATTCCCTAAAAAAGAAAATGTAAAATACCAAATCAGATAAATGTTTCATATTTCATTTGCATATGCACATGACACTTTTGTCACAAATATGGGCATAGTATTTCATTCATTACAGTAAGCTTTCTCAAGTTGTAAATTATGAATAGTTGTGTAGAATACAGAAACATATATATTATTTTTCTTACAGAATAACAGTTCATAATCGCCAGAATTGCTTTGGATAAAAGTACTATCCGCTGACCAGTCCAAATGTGAAATAAAAGAAGAGTGACCCTAAAATTTTACAAGTTAATAAATTTTAAACTTTACATGACTGACATCAAAACTCAAAAACTTTCAACTTTCAAAACATGAAATATTATTATTATATTGTTAAATGCTGTTTTTGTGTGTGTTTTATCAACTTACAGTACATCGACCAATTCTATTATATTTAGTATAAGCATCGCTGACTTGATACATATAAATAATATTATCTCTTGACCCGATTGCCAACATTTTCCCATCAGGTGAATATCTCACGACCTAAAATGCACACAAGAAATTCAAAATTCAAATTAGTTCCATGTATAGTCACAGAAGAAGAAAAAATTGTAAAATAATGTTCATGCTTTAAATAACTTACTTGAATTGGTTCACTGCCGTCATTATGATGGCTCAAGATCTCTCGAGTTTCTGCTGAAATTGCAAACCAATGTCCAAGAATAGTTCCCACAACAATAACAGACCCATCAGGAGAAAAGCATGAAGACTGAATGGCTTCCTACACAATAGTAAAAACGAGGACAATAATAACAATTATTTAAATTCCACAGTAATTAGAATTTTGTATGAGACATTGAAGACGAAAATACGGTGTTTTGTTTACATTTTAAATGTTCCAACAATTACTATCACTACTACGAGTTTATGACTGTTTTAAGTCTTTTTCACACGTAATTAGTATGATAATTTATGAGGATAATTACGCATAGATTTCCATACATGAATAACTTATAAAATTACATGTTAAAGTGAATAAAAAAAGGGATTCAAATTTATTTATACGTACATCAAAATCCATGGACCAAACAGCAGAATGACTCAATGAGTCCCACAATGTCAACATCTTGTCATGTCCACCAGTGATAAATTGTTGTTGTTCTGGATGAGGTGCTAAAGCCCACAGCTCATCGGTGTGCCCTATAAGTCGAAATTCAAAATTTTACAAAAGTCACTGCAGTCATTATCTTTTATCATAATATTATTTAACAAGTACCTTGTACAACTAATTGAAAGGGTAACTGGAATCCTCCAGCTAAAATAGAATTCTTCGTCGTTCCAACAATCAGTTGACTTCCTCTTCCTTCGGTAATAGTACGAACGGGTCCATAATTTTCAGGGATCTACACACAAAAAAATATATATTAACAATTCGTATATTTTTAACCAATCCAATTATATTTTAAGCAAATTCAGTATGTATACTAGTGTATACAGTATACAGCTCATCAGAATTTTGAATCAGCACAAGTTTTCGATTTACGACACTAACTTCATTTGTACAAGTCTCGGAATTTTTTGCTACTAATGTTTTACGGCTCATTCCAAACCCTTGCAAGCTTCGTAAATAGAACTTTTAACAATGTTTATGACTATACACAGAGTCATATTTCTATCTTCAAAACAATTTATCCGATTACATACAGTTAGAATGAAAAGACAAATCTTCTATTGAATCAAGAGAGACGTGGATGCATGGTTTTTAGTGCACAGTTTTACTACTGAAACTTCACGACAGTCGTTATTCGTTACACATGGCAAAAAATTATGTTGAGCACAACGGTAACTGAATCATGATTCATGAAGCGAGTCTGACAAGTAAAATGGAAGATGTGTCTTTCTTTTACAGCCTTTTTTTTATTCAGAAAAGTTTTTCTACTTTAGGGTGAATCCGGCATTTTAAAATTGACACACCGTATGAAAAAAACCTACCAGAAAAAACCCGTGAAATTTTAAAGTAAATTTAAGGTAAACAGAAAATAATGACGGATTACGTATGTACACATGGTACGAGCCCAATACTAATTTTCTAATATACAACGGAAAAAAAACGAAAAAACAGACTCGTAAAAAATCAGGTTGCTATCCAATAATAATATTAGCAATACGTATGTAGAGCTTATACAGATTAGGAAATTGGAAATTCAAGGGATTTTTTTTGTACTTACCACAGTCTCAACTTCAGCCTTGGTCAATTCAGCATCCCATTGCACAACTCTACTATCCTTTCCACCACCAGTCAATATTTCACCATCTTTTAGTACATATATACTGAAAATAGGACCTTCATGGGCATTTCGAATAGCTCTTGCCACAACATTAGTTCCTCTCGCCCAGATTAAAACATTACCACTTGAATCACCCGATAGAATATCGCCTGTCATATTAAAGGCAAGGCATGTAACGTATTTCGGCTTGTCTCGATGATCAAAGATACCCAGTTTCTTGTATAAGACACAATTTTCAAATGTCCAAAAGGAAATGTGACCTTTTCCACAAGAAATGATTGCATTCTTATCCAGAGGATGAAACTCCGCAGCTACTACTGTATCACCAGAGCTCTGAAATTTGTAGCCATTCATTTATCATTTAATTGTGTGTAAAAAATATTTATTAATGAAATAAAAATTGAGACACTAATATTACGTAAAGAATAAAGTGCATTCTGCATACCTTGTTCTCGGCTAATTTTTGTCCCTTTTCACCCTTTTGCCAATCCCAAACAGAAATATTGTGTTCACTAGACTCATCAATCACAACCAACAAAGCACCGCCATCCTAAAAATAAATAATAACTATATTATCACCATACAATTCAATCATCATATTACGATTAAATGCTACGATTCTCCATGAGTATAAACAGAAGATGACCAATCCCATTATTTTGTTTTTCTAGATTTTAGTATAGCTCAAGTAAACGTTTGCTAATGTTCAATTTTCTGCAACGACGTTTCAAGTGCTCATATAATGTCCGCTGTGTTAAAATGTTCCTTAAATAAAAATGCATTCGTACTCTGTCATCGTCATAATTTCCTTCAGCTCAAAGAGCAAAAAGAGTCTTTGTTCCCTTTAAACTTTGCATTTTGGATTAATATTCGACATTGAACAACTGAAGGACTAACCGGCAAAGCGACGAGTAATTTTTATTTTACATGGTATAGAAATTAGAAATACGTCGGCTTGAACAACGAATTGCAAAGAATTCGACATGGCAATTGAATTGATAGGATTACCAACGTATATAGTGTGTATAATTCTCTCAATGTAAGCTAAATATTACAAAACGTTCATCTCACCGCTTTACTGAATGACAGACAGCAAATACTTCTATCAAAGTCTCCAACACCAATAACATGAAGTGTGTGCAAGGATACAGAATTCCAGACTCGGACGTGTGCCTAAAAATGTTAAAAACCAGAGAGCCAAAAATTAACAAACTTAAAACATACATACATCATACATCATGATTGAATTATTATTATGAATGACTAATAACTATAATAATGGTGGAAATGCCAAGCCAAAATATCAAGTATTATTTCCATTCAATTCAAGATTCCACATGGCCATATAAGTAGGTATTTGAAATTTCACACACAATTATAAATATTGGGATAGGTCTAACTTTTCCTTGTTAGTGTCAATATTCAATACATAAGTATGCTGTTGGTACTTGACTTCGTCATATTATTAAGCTTATGATTACAATAATAATCATTATTATTACTATTAAGAAGGAGTTTCCAACACACCATTTTCTGCCAGGATAGAGTCTATATAAATCAAAGTCTGCTTATAATACGGGACATTGGGATTCGTTACAAAATCCACGTTTCTATATTCTATATTTTATATTCTATATTGAAAGTAAAAACCAAATACGACTGTAAAATATTATCAACTTAAGACTGTACAATGCATTCAACATTACACATTGATTCTTTGAATCCTCCTTGTAATTTTGGGGCAGTCCATCAATCAAAGAGACAAATTGCAAGGAGTGGGTAGTTGCATTAAAAAACTTTATATATTTTGATTTTCCCATTTTTTCCATGTATGAATATATATTTGCACACAATGTTTCCATATCTTAACACAGGTTTTTTTTACAAATTTCTCAAAGTCTATCATTTCTAATCTCTAATGGTGCAAGTTTTTTTTTGCGGTTCAGTAATTATTATTGATCTAAATGAAAATAAAACTTTTTAGGGTGAGGAATTCTATAAAATATGAAAATAAACTACAGAAATACACCTACATTTTCCATTTGACTTTTGGCTTGGCATGTCATATAATGGCATTGAGAATTGAGAGTGATTGTATAAGACACAAATATGAGGAGTACAATTGAATAAAATGGCAATTTATCTTTACCTTTCCTTCTCTCTTGTCATGCCCTGCACACTGACCTGTAGCAACAATTAATTTGTTGGGGTGGATAGCAAGGCTGTTAGATTTTCAAAAGTAAAAATTATGAAATTTTGGTCCAATTTATCAAATCATAAACTAGTTACACATACAACATAATGAGTAATAATTAATAATAAGTGTAATCATAAATGTAAAGTGTATTTTGTAAGAGTTCCCCGTGTAATAAGAAAAAAGTTATCTTAAACTTATGAACTTTGAAACGATGTTTGTATACACACTCTTATATCTTGTTCTTTGTTTCTAAAAATTATCCGGTCCACATTCTTTCATGTAATCCGTCTAATCTTCGTAATAGCTATAGACTACTAGATATAAAACCACTGCGTGCTTATTTATCCATCTGGTTTTACGTGTCTATGTTTAATTATGAATTATGTATCCAATATTTTAACCTGTCGACTTTGACATACAAGTACTACTGTAATTAATATTCAAACAAAAAATAGCTAAAGAAATGAAGGTTAAAAAACTACGAAGCGATATGAATATGAAGCTACCTCACAACGCACAATCTGTGCAAATGAACCTGTGAAATTTTTATCCGTGTATATATATTTATTTATATATATGAGGCATGGAGTTGTGAGATTCTTGGAATAAAAATAAATTCGCAACCATCCACCATGCGAATTTAGATTGTTGAAAAACCACATCAGTTATTTACAACTGCCCAGTGTCAGTCGTTATCGTTTGTGGTAATATGTACATTGTACAATACTAACTGCGCTTGATTCTTGATTTGTATCTTTCGTTCCCTGTTGTCGTCAATCTTGTACCTAATTGCTAGTACATTGACATTGACATGAAGTGATCAAAAGAAGAAAAAAACTTTAATTCTGTTCTTGTATTATATGTAAAGTTAATTAAAAATTAACGAAGAATACAAAGAAATGTAAATTTATAGGAAAAACCACAGGTTCATTTAACACATAGTTACTTACCTAGTTTCATCTCATCGCAATTTCTAACCCAGGCTTTTATTCATCTACATATTTTAACGTTGCGTATTGTTTTGTACACTCAGTTTGGGTCTGATTGAGCAATCAAAACGTGACTATGGTTAAATTTGACCTGATAAGTATTGTATATTGCGTATGAGATACATTTATTCTCGACGACTTTCTCTATGCTTTTTCCTACTACAGATTTTTCTAGCAAATTCCTCATTTTATTTTAATAACTTTTTGTTTATATCCTAATTTATGGAAACGTAAAACAATGGGATATTGGATACATTCATTTGCGTAGTAAAAAATCATGTGATAACTATGGATAATCACGAGTGCGCGCGTACAATACATAGTACGGAGGCTTCAAATAGCAGGAACTCTAAAAAATACACTATTACATTTTGTTATACAGATCGTAATAAAATTTAGATGTAGAGGATAAGACATAAATAGCATTTTACCATTTGATATCGTCGTTGTGTCCTAGATAATGCCGTTGTTGTGATTCCTCCACATTGTAAAGTACGACCACACTTGCGATGAAGTAAACGAGTTCACCCGTTGGTAGATAATACAAATTTGATCTACAATCTCTTCCTCGGTACCCATATCTGATGTTTTTTCGAATTAAGGAAAATATTTTTTGTTGTTTTTGAAGTAATATATTATGCGTATCTAGTATCTACAAAGCTTTATTATAGATTATAGAGTAGGTGAAGATGACGAGCAAGCATAAATTGGCCAAGCTTGCAACTTTGGGTCTCAACTCAACTCAACTCAACTCAATTTTTTGAGTTGAAATTTTAATTCAATTCAAC
>JAQGBH010003832.1:0-18616 GCA_034698265.1 Sminthurinus aureus
GTCACGAAACTTTCATGTTTTCCGGTAAATTAAAACAGTACATATTTGTATTTCCAGTCAACCACCTATAATATATATATATATATATCGATAGAATAATTTGTATTTAACATTATAACATAATATGTACTACAGATTAAGATTCTGACCAAAATTCATAAGTCTAAAAAACATCTAAGGAACAGTACGATAATCTATTTATATTGACTGTGTACAGTTCTGAAAAGTATCATTCATTCAACTTGATTCTAGGAATGAAGCTTAAAATCTTTGCAAATAAACTATGACTGAAAGGTCACAACATCCTAAATGAAACTTTTTTAGCGATATTCATACTAGAATTTAATGAATATAGAATATATTATTATATTTTTCATTTCTCCGAATTATGCACTGAAATATTCGCCCAAAATAAAATAATTACAAGTAGTAGCAACTCTCGTATGTTGAAATTTCTAATATTATACGTCGGATAAAGATATAATAATTAATAACATATAGTACGTTACATAAAATTATAGTATCACTATAATATCATCATAATAATAAATGCTGACGCATTCGAAAAAAAAGCAAGTAACTGATTAAAAAGTTGTTGGATAAAAAGAAATACTACAAAAGCTTTGTTTGCTTTTGTATGTAAACGAAAATCATTTCATAAGTTATTTGATGAGGATGTACAAGTTAAGGAAGAAACAAGTAAATGACATACGTATGAAATTACCTAAATGCATAAATGTAAAGAACACTTATAATTCAATGCATGTAAATTTGTAAAAACTAAAAATAATCTTGGAAACGACCTCCTCGTCTTCCTCTTACACCCCTTTTATATTTTCCTTTTCCTCTTCCTTGGAAATCTTGAGGTTGCTGATAGTAATCTTGATTATATTCAGGAAATACTTGAGCTGTAGGATTGAGATTACTAATATCTTGTTGAAATGGGTAATATCCAGGACAAGGAGGAAGTGAAGAAGAATAAATCATGTTGTTTTGTTCTGATGGTTGTGGAGTGTAGTAATCGACAGTCGGAGTCGGAAGTGGAGAAGGTTCCTCAAGAACATAACTTTCTGGAGGTATACTAGGATTTCTATAAAACCGATTCCGTTCATATCTAGGAGTGCAAGTTGTAGGGCTGTAAAAAATAAAATATGGACATGAAATAACTATTAAAAGTATTGAATAAATATTCCAGAGAATTATTTTAAGAGTTCCATAAAAAATTACTAAATCTATCTGTCTTATTTAAAAAAAAACATAATAAATCATGAATCTATAATCTATGTTCACATAATATATTAGGCTGTAGGTACTACTTTTTAAGTTTTGTTTCCTTTCTATTTTAAAAATAAAAAAGTAATCGTAGTGTAACTGACATATTGTAATACAAACTGGAATTTAATTATCAAACTCATTCCATATTCAACCTAATTTAATGCTAAATATATACCGTATATTATAATTCTCAATACAACAGCATGCAAACTTTTTGAAAGACTGCTACAACCTTCGACGAGACGGTGTAAAACTTTTCGGCAAACCCCAAGATCTAATAAATTCTCCTCTTGGTGAGCTTTTGTAACTTGGCGTACGAGAACTTGAACGACGAAGAGAGGGGGATCTTGATTTACTGACTGAAAATCTTGACCTCCTTTGATGACTTTTTTCTTTCTTTACTGGAGAACGAGACCGTGAACGGCGTCTTGAATTTCGTCGTTTTGATAATAGAGAACGAGACCGGGATCTTGAATTTCGTCTTGATAATAGAGAACGAGACCGGGATCTTGAATTTCTTCGTCTGGATAATGGAGACCGTGAACGAAATCTTCCGTTTCTTCTTGTTGGTGATGGAGAACGAGAGCCTCTCGATAATGACCGACTAAATCTGTTTTGTCCTTTCCTATTGTCATAGGGAGATTTCGATCGAGAACGGAATCTTGAACTACGTCGTTTAGATTTTGATTGACGTCTTTGTTTTCGTTTTCTAGAGTAAGAACGATGGTTACGCTCAGTAAGACTTTTATTTTTACTTTGTTTATTATCACTATAAGTTTCTCTACTGTTCTTGGTCGAAGCGTGAGAAGAAATTGAAGACATTTCATCTTTAATTGAGTTGGTTGAACTGATGAATTTAGAACTTTTCGATTTTTCTTGTACATGACTTCCGTTGACATTTACTTCTACGCTGCTACTTCTAGATGAAGATGAATCCCAATTAAAAACTTCTTGTACAGATTTTGATGTTGGTGTAAATGTCATTACAAACTTTTTATTTCCAATTAGTGGAGGTGGAGGAGGGGGACATTTAACAGAGGATTCTTTTACAGGACTTTTAATTCTACAACAACAAGTAAAACAAAAAAAAACATATTATTATTACTATTATTCATTATTCATAGTGGTACTAATTTTCATATTTCATAGTGGCCTTTACAAGTAAATAGTACACATGAAAATATTGTTTATTAATGGTAATTGCTTACATAGGTACAGGAGGTGTAATAATTAAATTTGCAAATTCATCAAATTTATATGTTACATTACGAAGTGGTGTAGAGTCATTGATAACTTCTGAGATCCTATAATGAACAAAACACATTATGTACTATTAATATTTTTATTATTTATTATTATTGTCTGATGAACATGAAAAATGCCATCCGATATTAGTTTATGAAGCCTTTCTTTCTTTTAATTACTTTGGATAAATAGGCAACACTCCATTTAATGTATTCCAAGTCTGAGCTACTTCAACATCCAATTCATGTAAATCCAAACTACAAGTGCAACATTAAAATTTTTTTTATTAGATGCTGTGCTATGGTGAATGCTCCTCAAACAACAATTTATAAATAAGAGATAAGTTAAGACATGAAAACCGAAATTAATTTTTTGTAAAAAAAAACCTACCTTAAAACTTTTGAACTGTTTTTACTGTCCACCACTTTTTTACTAGTGTCTATAGACGAAGAAGAATTAGTTTTTTCAGTACTTGTTGACTTTTTAGGAACTTCGAACACTACTTTCTTCTTTTCTTCAGTACCCTTTGAGCTGGTTGAACTTGTAGACTCTAAAACAATTATAATGAAATACAGAGTATGATGATGATGTATTAAATAAAACATAAAATTATAAAGTGTTCCTTATGTTTGGTTTCTCATTTTTTTTTCAGATAGTAAAACTCTACTACAATTACTTGACACTGATGATGATGAAGGCTGTCTCTTCCTTTCGGTACTAGGCCTTATTAGTAAAGCCTTTAATTTCCCCGAACATGCAACAGTATTTCCAAGACATTCAAATGACATGGATGATTTATCTAATTTATCAAATGATTTGGAAACATCATGTGCCATATGCCTTACTTCTTGATGACCTGGTTGAAGCTCCAAGCATTTTATTAAGTTTTTAAATGCTGACTCATAATCCGTTGATTCTAAACATCTATACAACATTAACAACAACAACATTTAGGCAATACAAACAAATTTTACGTTCACAGAACTATCAAAAAATTGAATAAAATAATAAATAAGATGTAAAAATATTATTTAACACCATGAATATAATATATATAAAATATAAATGATAATAACCTTTTAACCATCTCTAATAAACATTCGATAAGATATTTTTTAGCAACTGCATACGTGGGTTGATTTGTTAGTGCCTCCTCAAATTTTTCAACAGCTTTCAAATATTCCTTTTCCTTCAAGTACCTATTATATGTATTTCAAATTTACATAAAATGTGTCATGTTCATTAGTAATGAATAATGAATAAATACTAGTCGTCAAATCTAAGAATCATTAATCCTACTACTACTACTACTCTACTATTATTATTATTTAAACATTAATGAAGCAGTAATTATTATTGTGCATACATTGTAAATTAAGATCCAGCAATAACTATTATTTAGAACTTACAAACCACCCAAAATGACGAGTGCTTTAGCGTTGCCCTGATCAAAATATAATGCTTTGTTAGTATTTTCAAAAGCATTTTTAATGTCTCCATTTCTGAAATCACAAATTGCAGCTTCTGAATACGAATAAGCAAAACGTGAATTTTGTACTTTTCGCAATCCAATAGCGGAGTCTTTAGCTTCAAATGGGTTCCGAAGACCTGACATTAACGTATATGTTTCATCTAAAATACCAAGGCATTTAGCTAAATATGAAACGTTGATGGGATAGTTGAATTTTTTGTGTTGTTCCAAAACTAGATTGAAATTTCTTCCGTTTATTGATTTTTGCACTTCTTCTCTAGCAGTTCTGAAAATGTTAAAAAATACACAATTTTTTCCCCCTATACAATAATAATAATTATTCTGTAAATAGCAAAATAAAATATAAAATGATATAAGACAATACAGAATGACATACAGAAACTCTTGTGGCAAATCATGCCTAAAGACAGCTCCAAGTTTATAATTCTTTTCAATTTCAGGATCACACAATGTAAGTCGATGCATTCCAAGAATCAGTCTTTGTTGATTTTCTTCAATTTGTAGAATTTCGCATCGGACTAAATCTAAAATATATAATTAATGATGCAAAAAATTAATCATGTACACTTTGTTATAATGGCAACAAAAAAGAGTGAGAAACAAATAAAAAAAATAAAAAATACAAAACCTTTTATCAAAAACTTTGAACGAGGATTCTGTGGGTCAGGAGAGATATATAAGATTTGGTCTGCATCATAACATACTCCAGTAATTTTTAAATTTTCTATATATGTCTTCTTTTTACCATCCATACATAAAACTTGTAGGAAAAGATCACGATTCTTGATACTACTGACAACTGCAATGACTAAATCTCCAACTTGAACGTGCTATTAAAAAAAATTCAATATTAAAAATACAAATATAATGAACAGAAAATTCCAGCTATTTACTGAAAAAATGATATTTTGGCAACACTGTTCAACGATTAATGTTATCAAATTTTAAACATATTACATTAAAGTGAATTTACTTTGAAAAACTGTTTCTGTTTTTCACAACTGTCCCCATTCATAAAAAAGTCAAATGGTGGCAATGTAGCAAAACAATCTGTAAAACATAATATGTTATATGTATATATGTATACTTTTTTTAGTATTTTATGAAAGAATAAAATAATGTTTTTGATAAAACATAAAACAGTTGAATAATAATATAAGTAAATCTATATGATTCAGGATACACAATGAATGTTACACGAATTGATTATTTTTATAATTACTTGTATACCTTTAACCGATTCAATGCATGGTCTTCCATGGTCACTGGAAATTTTATTGACCGGTTTGAAAATTGCTCCTCCTTTCTTTTGTATAAGGCTTTTTAGTTTTCTCATAATATCCTGACGTCTCCTGTTATTATTATACAAAATAACATGAATCGTAAGAATTTCGTTTTAAATTTTAAAAGCAAGATAAATAATATAATCGTATTATTTAATGTTTATTATGTTATTACAGCCTTAAAATTATGTTTATAATTCGTAATGATAGAAAAGGATAAATAATAAATCTAAAAAAACCATAAATTTTGAGACTTACATGAACGATTGATTGTCAAGACTAAAGGACTGTGGACTGTCTGGTCTTGAATTGACATTATAATTATTGCTGTTAGTTGATGAGTCTTGATTTATATTATAATTCTGAAATCTATAAGATTGCAGAAGGACTTCTTCTTGACGTCTATCATTTTTGTTTTTTAAAATACTTTTGATTTGTTGCGAATCCATGCTATATGGCTATGAATTCGTTTAACTTTTAACACAAAATGTCAACTCAGCATATATAATGCCGAGTTAAAAGATAAAAAACTCTGTTTCAACTTTTCACTGCTGTAAGCTATAATTAAATAAACTGAACCATATATTCTAAAATCTAAAATCTCGTCTGAAAACTAATAGAAAACTCACGACACACGCAAAAAACTCAAAAGTCGCAGATTTTTTTTTTTTTATGTATGAAGATTTTTCTATGAAGTACAATATTTTAATTAGCATAGTCCGTTCAGTATTCAAATTAAAAACTAAAAAAACAGTTGCTTCTCTTTCAGAATTCTAAATTGTACTGAGTAAATATGAAATATATGTAAATTTATTTCATGCTGTAATAAAGTAACGATGTGTGATTGTTATGTAAACTAGCACTAAAAACAGATGATATTATGACAGACGAAACACAAACGTTTTTAGTTTTCACTATAAACAATTCTTAACCACTGATGTTCATGAGTCATATATTATGAATGCATGCTTTTATATTTTATATATACTTAATATTATCAACCTTTGAGAGTGTAAATACCTAATCCGAATAATTATGTACATATTATGTATATATGCTGGAAAATTGAAACTGAAAACCCAGAATAATGACATTGTGATACAAATAAGAAACAAGAGAGAAAAAAGGGACGAGGGAAGTACACAGTGAGTAGATAATCTGTACATCCATATTGATATTCAATGCCTTTATCGCTTTAAAAATAATTTTATTTTCATAAGTTATAGTATAATATTACTATCATACTCAGATGACAAGTTTCGTTTATTGCGTAATATTTCATGTGTCCAAAAATATATGATACACGTTACAACTTGATGTGTTTTTTAAATCTTAAATTACATTTTAAATTTTAACCCTATTTTTAATGAACATCATAATCAATATGATGCTTTTTCTATTCTTTCTTGTATATAATCAATATATATTACAACAGATTAGTAAAGGATAATAATACCATAATATTATACATATACTTATTTCATCATATTACTGAAATACAATCAAAATTACAAGTGGATCTCCATAAAATAATTCATCAAATTTCATTCTTCATTCAGTGTCATATATATGAAAGTATCTCATTTCTTGACAATAAGTTTCAAATTTCCATTGCGGATGATGGCGTGTCCATCCCCAGTTGCAAACATGCTTGGTCCTCCTGGGCTCTGACTGAAAGTGGCGTCGTCATTTGTGCTTAATGATGTATCTCCATTGGGGCCATTAGCTACATGAGTAATTCCAGGAGCCAAAGTCGTCTCTTCACCCTCTTCATCCTCTGCAGCTGGAGTCTCCTCCTTGGCAGGTTTAGGTGCAGGCTTGGATGAGGAAGCGGGACACTTGCATGGACACAAGCATGAATTTTTAGTTACATGAACTGCTTCAGGTAAAGATTCATCCTCAGCTGGAGCACCAAAGGCTAAACAGATCCCGGTGACAGCAATGCACTGAAAATTTCATTATAAGATACAAAAGAAAGAAAGAAAATTAACCTTAAAGTTAAAGCTAATATATAAATAGTTACTGAGAGTTTCTAGGGAAAGTTTTTTTTTATTTAAATTTTTGACTTTCCTTGTGGTTAGAATTTTTAATTCACTTACTAAAACGAGGAACAACTTCATTGTAGTAAAAAGCTGGAATCGTCTTCAAGTTGCTACTGACTGTATATTGTACGACAATTGGTGTCCAATGTTAATATTCTGTTCTGGTTGAGGAAGGAACTTTGACTGTGATTTCTCTTGGAGTTGGACGGGATTTTATACCAGAAAAATTATTATGATGCCATTGGATAGCCATGAACTATGAAAAAATATACAGTAAAAATAACATTTTGCTGTCTAAAATTATCCTGGATAACATCATAACAGATTGAATAGTCAATGAGATTCACGGAAAGTACCGAGAATCTATAAATGACAGATTACATACCATATACATACACGAGTCCCTACAGTATGTGCCTTGGATATCCTGGAACTTTTTCCGACTATTCACTACCTTCTACACAGTTAGGCACACTGTTTGCAGTTACAGCGCTATACAATTCCTTAGAATCCTCTGACAATGACTTCTTACTTTACTGTTAGCTGTTACTCTTCATACTACAAAATGTTACGTGAGTTATACAATAAGTTTTACAACATCAGTTCAAGTTCAGGCCTTCAACCCATGTGCCCTGAACTTGGACTTATTTATTTATCCACAGAATAATGTACATATGTATGTTATGTTGTATGATGAACCCGATTGAAACAACCTTACGGAAAATACAAAACATTATACAGAGTATAGAATCTATTTTTGACTTTCTAACAACTCAAATCAATCAGCTCCAATATACAGTAATAAGTAATACCTATCGAATGGATAAATGACAAGGGATTTTTTTTTGAAAAACATGTATACTGTATACTTTATGGTAGTCAAACACATGCATAGCAGCTACATAATGAACAGGTCTGTATTTAGATTATTTCTTATACATCGGCTATAGATTAGCACAGTATAATAGTTATTATTCATTTTTTGGATTTTGTGTACACTACATTAAAAAGTGTAAGGGTTTGAATAGGCACATGTGCAATTTCTTCACTTGTCAAAGTGAGACTTTGACTGTCCTCTGTATAATTTACATTCAATAAATGAGGTGGGATTAGTTTAAAATTAATGTCCAAAGTGGTAAAAGTTGGCTTGGAATGAGGAATTGAATTGTAATTATTATTTTTATTTTGATAGCTATCCGGTCCAGCAGGAAGCGCAAAGGGTGATGCTTGAAGTTGGAGGAATGAAAAATTTGGAATGCTGTCTTCACTTGCGGATGGTCTATAATTTTCTGCACAACTTCGGACAGACTCATTTAAACAACGTATAACTCCACATACTTGCAAACTAAGTTCTTGTACTACAATGGGACTAGAAAATTTACGAGGTTGATTTAGTACAAACAACCGGTAATGAGGAGATGACGAATGCAAAGTAGAAGAATGTAAATATTGATTTCTAGTTTTCTCATTATTTTCATTTTCTTCTGGAAATGAGTCTTTTCTGGTTTCCCGCCGTTGTTCCATAATTTTTGTTTCAACCTCACATGTGGATTTATTGTCAATTTTCTTGCTTTTCATCATGGTATATGTCAATTCACAGCAAAACTCTTTGTCACAAACGGAAACTTTTTCATGACTCTCACCTGTCTGTGCTTCCTCTGGCATTGGAATAGGTATAGTTGTATAATTAACCAAGTTCTCTCGGTAATACCAATGTGTTGTTTCAGCATATAAATTCATATCCGCATTACTTTGTTTGGATAATAATACTTTTTGTTTTTCTTCTAGTATAGATTTTTTAGAAAGGACTTCAGAAGTTTTCCTTTGTTCCTGAGAAGTTGTAATTATTGGGACTTTTGCATAAATAATTTTACTTCCGGAATCAGGATCAAAAGTGTAATTGAGTGCTTTTCCAGCTTCATTGTAAATTCCGCTGCCCAATTTTCCGAATCCTGGACTATGATAGCCTGAAGCCAAGAGTGTAGCTGATGAAGAAGAAGACCAAAATGTTTGGGCTTGTATAGCTGTAATATTATTTGATTTTCATTATTGACATGTTTTATTCTGCATAAATATTGGCGACTAGTGATTAGTCTTATGAAAACCGAAAACATGTTTATAAGTTGACATAAAAGTCAAAGTAAGATAATAATTATTGTAAATACTGATGAACCTGTTAAAAATGGTAGCTCGTCTACCCATGCCGTGGGGAAGACAAAATGTCGAATTCCTCGAGAAACTAAGACTTTCCCTGGAACTTCGAAGAGAAGATCAAAACAAATAAAAACTCCAAATTCCACTCCAAAATCTGTAAGGAATGACGAAAATTCTGCCACTGGAGCTGAATCAAATTGAGGCTCACCAAATAAATTGTATTTATGGTACCTAAATAAGCATATACACATTAAATATATTTTATGTATATTTTCAGTTTATTTAATCTGTATATTTTGTATACTTAGTGCACGCTACATATTTTTTCAAATAATACTTTTATTAGTATAACATACTTTGCCACAATCGTTCCGTTTCGGTCAAAAACAACGGCTGTATTAAAGTGGAAACTACCATCACTTGGACAAGCGGTGACATTATCATTACATGGAACAATCTCACCCAAATTGATTACAGTATAGATTCTGTTTGTTGCAGAGGCACAAGAAATTCGTGTGATTACCTAAAAGTAATTACATACTAAATATTTGAAAGATTGACACCAGTATCTGTACTCTGTAGTATATTTGACGCAATACATACTTTATGCATTATGCGTTTACATGGCACAAAAATATACATATGATTCACCTCTGAGCTTCCGGGAGTTTGGCATGGATTTTGACCGATTTCAGGGATATATTGCAAATACGGTTGAAGCTTTTCCCGCTTTCCAATAAGGGCAACCTCACTACTATCAGCAGTTGTACGAGTAAACGAAAGACTCGTGAGTCCATATTCAGGAAATACAATAATATCTGTTCCCTACGATATTTTTTATAGACTTTAATCATAAGTTCACATATCATCGTAGCGGAAGAAAAGATAAAGTTCATTCTAATTTTTTAGTTATATTATCACCTCAGCACCAGCTTCTGCCATCAACTTTTCGTAATTTTCTACATTATGGAAAAGGATTTGTTCGGCTGTGAAATCATTTGGGTGATCATCTGCTGCATATTCGACCACAGCTGCTTTGTAGAAAAGTTTTTCGCTCTATTAATATCACAATGTAATTGAATTGGGGTCTTTTTTTTAGAAGCTGGATCGTGCATAATATTAAATATTAACTATCCATTTACTGTATAATATAACATTATGCTACCTTTTATTTATTATAACATATTATGTTGAATGTTGGATATCGGCGTAAAATATTCAAATGTTACCTCATCCTTGTTTTCTGGAATGTCATTGTTGGATTCGCCATTGACAGTATCATCAGAAACGGCTTGAACTACTGGAACTGGGTTATGAAAACATAGTGCAAGGAGCACTAAAAATAAGACGGTGCAAGAAGACTGGCGAAGAAAAATATGCATATTCAAATCTTTTTGTATTTTCCTTGTTAGTTTTCTCCTTCGTGATTTTAGCAAAAGAGTGTGTATCAAGTATCAATGAAATTTAAAACGTACTGAATAATTTGTAATATTCCATAGCCAATGATCAGCATTATCTTATCTGCATGATGTGTGAGACTCGTTCACCAATTTCGTGGTACTATCGACATTCAGTATTCAGCATCTCACTTTTCCCTGCATATTAAGCACTGTGTAGTCTACAATCTACTCCATACTCCAAACATGCACTCTTGTTCTGGATTCTATACACACACACTACAAAGTACATTGTACAGCACTTTGAAAAATTGTGATGCCGGCTAATCACATGTAATCTGCATGCCAAAAAACTGCATGTACAACGTAGACTTCCAAAGGTGCAAGATAATGGTTGAATCCAATAAATAATTAGATAAGATTATGTACATCCGATTGAAACAAAGTTCTACAGCGTCGTACTATTCACTATTCTATGTATCATTACGAATTACGAATTATATTCGCTTCATGAACTTCATACTGTGCATACTGTTTACTGTATTCAATACTCTTAGGGAGAAAAAAAATAGAGAGCCAAAAACACATATGCAGATTACATATTACACATTTTTGGAAAAACAATAACAAAAATTATTTTTCATGATCTTAAAATTCTCTACAGTTTTTTGTCCGAGGCCATTTGCCTCCTCGCAAGTATAAATTCCATTTAAATTTCAAACTATCCCATCAAATTTATGAAAAGAGTCAGTTGAAAAATTCAAGCCAAAAAAACAGCCGTATAATATACCATCTACAGTGCAAATTAGACAAAATGCGCTGTATTATCTAGTGCAATGTGTGTATCTATATTTTGACTAGTCCTTTTCTATTTCTACTTCTGTGTTTTCTTTTTTCCCTGGCGCCATACACAGAGTCATTTCATGGTAAATGGTAAATGACATTCTTTATCTCTATTTATCTTCTCTCTGCCTCACTTTTTTTCACACTATGTTTTGACTTTTAAGATTCTGAATTCGGAATTCTTAATTTAGCCCTTCCTTTTTATCATCACTCTAGAGACTCTAGAGACTATAGAGCTCATTCGGTTCGGATTATGGTGGTTATGGTTGAGTGGAAAAATACTCACAACATTATGCTTTTAATGCATTATACATTATACATAGCACTTCTTTACTTGGCTCCAAAATTATTTTTTCTACATCTTTTCCTTTTGCTGTCAAAGATTGAGTGTAGAATGTAGAATATGGGCATCTGTGAATTCAATTCCAATTGTGTGCTCCATTATTTTTTTCTTGTGAGTTGCAGTATTCACTCTGTACAGTTTACATGTTTTAAGCATTAAGGAGTGCATTATTTGGACATTTCACAAAAATTTTACACGTATCCTACGACAACCTATACACTGTTGGACCAGGGGAATGAACTGAACTGAATACTGAATGATGTTCGTACGTAAACGTACGAGAAAAGAACGATGTGGATCAAGGAAAGTGGAAATTTATATTTTTCCAAAAGTCCGAAGGAGGAAAAATCACGTATAAAATTCAATTTGGAACACTACTACACTACATGTCAATTCATGTAGGTTTTTGCATGCAGGTATAATGTGCAATTTGAGTCAATTTATATGTATAGGTATTCAGCAAACTTATTTACACGGATAATTTGTCTATGAAATCACTACTTGTTACTTATCTATATCTACATCCACAAGTTTTTCTAGCCAGTTTATTAAATTATTCATACAGGAGACGATAAGGAAAGTAACAGCATAAAATGAAAGTGCAAATCATTTTAAACAAGCTTAAAAACTCTGTTCATAAATTGTTGCAAATTGCAATCATAGTAAACTTTCCTCTACGCATCAATGACAAAAGAATCTTCAATCATGAATCCTGAATAGCGGTTCCAAATTACAGGGACATGCAAACAAAGAGCATAATATAATGTGTGCAATCACTACAATAATACAAAGACCAAAGACACACACCTACACATACACTTGAGGCTATTTTTCAGTACTATTTATTTGGCTAATACTCACATGTGAAGTTCTACATATTTAGTGATAATGAATAAATAAACATAATTATTATCGTTGTACATGTGCAAAAATTTTAGTGAATAGGAACAAAATGACAGTTCTGGAAAATCATGAAGCCAGTGAATGAACAATAAGCAGTAATATCCAATGTAATAGCAGTAGTGTGTTTGTAATCATGGTATGTTGAACTATTCGGTCCAGAGTTCAGGTCCAAGGAAAAAAAGTTCTGTCAACTTTTACTCCTCAAACACATGTACATAAGAAAGAAGAATAATTTGATATACATTGTAGATTCAAGTTCAACGTTAACGTTGAGAAGTTGTGGGGATGATGCGGATCACAATTTGATAATTATAATTACACTTTTTATGACATGTTAATTTGTGACTATAGTCACAAATTAACATGTCATAAAAAGTTTTAAAATCTTTTTATTTTTAGCATCGTTCTTCTATTCTGTACTTTTTAATCTTATTTGCTTGAATGCAGTTTTTAGTGATGGAAGTCTAAAACATTTGATTTCTGATGTTTTAATTTTTCTTTAGGTACGAAAACAGCATGGATCTAAAATGCATAAACGTCTAGGCTTAGTTTTTTGATCTTTCTATATACTGACTACTTAAAATCTCTCACTAAACTAAAGAATATAATGGTTTTTTAAAACATTACTTGTTGCTATTTTTACCTAATGTTTTTAAAATGAAGTTTATGCACCACGTACTACTTTACTACGTGCATTATTTTATACTATGATTCCGCTCTCTTCCACTAACATTAAAAGTGTGACGACAACAGCAGTCACAGACTGAAACAATTATGTCCTGTAATAGATTACTTGAATGCTTCGTTTAAGTTCACCCAAACCCAAATGCAAGCTATTTACGTCATAAAACCAGAATCAAAATATTATGCTCCCGTTCTCTTTTGACTATTTATACTGCTGCGGGTTTTTAATGCAAATGTTCCATTTCACTTGTAGTAGTTCAATCAAGCCTTCAGATTTGAGATGGATGCAGAATGCAGTTTTGACTTGCAATAATGTATAAAACATGTTTGAGTCTTGTGGATTCTTCTCCTTGAGAATTGAGAAAACACTACGTCAAATTTTTCTGTGCACATCTGCAATGTTGTAATCATGTGAACACATTCTTATGTAAATTCTGGTAATGCATTTCCAAAAATACTCTATACTCTAGGCTCTTGTAAACATAATTAAAGACACTAGTTTTTCAACAGGCACAACATTTTTTGTACTGTGGGTTCTACTATCTAGAATCTAGACTAGTGTCAAATAGTTCACCAAGAACTAATTAGCAAGAGTAAAAAAATTTCAGGGTCAAAATTACAAATTACAATACTACATGTAATAAATATGTAACGTTAAAAGTTGCAAGCTGTATGTAGTGTGTATGCTGTATGCATCAACAATCAACACACATTTAAGAATCTCTTGTACAACATGTACGTTGTACATTGTCAGTGTATCATTTGGGAAAGTTATGTAAAGCTCATCACACTACTTATTAATTATCTTTGCCAGTGTACAGTATACATAAAGCAGCCATAAATTATCATTAAATATCAGTACAAATTGGAAAAAACACTTTTTTATCTGTCCATGCCATGTAAATGTAAAATATTGGTGAGAATATTTAGATACATCCATATATAATTAGTGCATAAGTTTCCTTTTCGAATCAGCTGATAAACTTTGACAAATATGCTGAACATACAAAAAGGAGAACCAGAAACAAGAACCAGAACAAAAGCACGTATACTTTTCAAAAAAAAAAACATATCATAAACTTTACTTGAAATGCTAATACTGACAACTGTGGATATTACTACCAAAAGTATAGCCTACAGCCAAGTACAGAGAAATGTGGAATGATAACTAAAAATATTATCCACCTTTGTCACTGCTGAAAAGCATACACAAATCCAAACTCCGCTCAGTGGTGGAGTAAGAAGTAAAAACTAGTAACGAAGCAACTGAAGAAAGATAGTTGGAAACAGCATACAGAATATACATGTTCATTGTACATACTTACTTATGTACATAGAGAGGGAAAAAAGAATGATATGGAGGCAAAAAAGTGGTGTACAAGGTCAGTTTTGTGACTTTGTAAAAGGCAACGTCTATCTACTATCTACGCTTAGCTCTTTCTATTTCCATAAAACTTTTTATGTTCAACTTTCAAACTCCAAACTCTAAACTCCAAACCAAGAACTTAACTAACCAACATTGAAAAAAAAAACACAGAATATTAAAATTATACAAAAAAAACCATAAATTATTTAACTTCCCTCTCCTGTCTCTTCATTCTCAATTCTCGATTGTTTAGAAAAACCAGTTTTAGTATATGAGTTATCAAGCATCTATTTCCATAATAATTGTTTTTTTCCTTGCTTGACGACTGATGATTATTTCTCACATCTCGCTTCGATACTTACAACTTTCAAATACAACTTTCCAGTCCTGGCAAAAAGCGCTAAACACTTGTATCTATCTGCTACTAGAAATACTAGAAATTTGCATTTTGGATCTTGATTTTTATTATGACAATACCTATGCAAATTATGCGTTATGCCGAGAACAAACGCACTTAAAAAGACAAAAGAAGGAGGGAAAAATTTAGAGAGTATAAAATACAAACCTGTATATGTATTTGTCTAATCAATGTGTAAAGAATGTACAATATACAGGCTTATTACGCATTATGCGTAAAAAGTAAAAAGTAAAACGAGTCTATGATTGCTTTCAGTTATAATTTATTATGTATACCTGTAACATAATGAAAGCCTTTTCTACATTCTAGATTCTATATTTCCTATAGCTTTTACACAGCTCCATAGAAAAAGGTGATTTAGCAAAATGAAAAGTTTGCAAAAGAATGTAGGATGTAGATTCCTGATATTTTCAGAGTTGCACAGAATGGTAGAGAAAAACAAAGTTTATGCATATACATAGTATTATAGTGCTGAATTACTTTGAGAACTATGTATATATATATATATTAATGGTATAGCTCAGGTTTATTGTCTTTTTTTTGTTTCAATTTTTTTCTCCATTCTCGTGGCCTACATTTGCGCTCAAATGAATTTGCGTTCTTCTCCATGGTCCAGCTGAATTGCGAGTGGTTGTGTTTGTGATGTTGTTTGTTTGTTACGCTTCACATCATTTTGTTTTTTTTCCCTGCCATGTATGATAATTTTATGGCTATTGTACAGATGCTCATCCCGATGAAAATGATAATGAGCAATCACTTTATCCCATTTACGTTGACTTTGGTGAATGTCAAGTTTGTAGTTTGTAAATTGTACCATGAACAAGCAGAAACCATATATGTATAATATATTCGTATATTATGCATACGGTATAAATAATGATACTGTGCATTGTTTTTTTAGCTATTATACTACATACTATTTACTACATGAAACGGCCACATGTTTTATACTTTTGCACATACATGATATTCATATCACGAAATGGACAATATGTAATATAAGTACACACAAGCTAAAAACAAAATCATAGAAACTTAATAGTGATGGATAACAATAAAACAAGATGGAGGAGATACAACATGACATTAAACCAAGATTAATGCTTGATACTTGTGTACAATGTACAATGTACAAGCTACAATAGACATGTATATCATAATAAAATAATAAAGTGTACAGAGTAAAAATAAAAAAGTGAAATTACTCTGAATATTCCTCATTGCTCATAATATACATAAGTACTTGAGGCACAACTAAATATATATACGGTTTCTGCATTCTAGATTCTAGGTTCTAGATAGTTCTTTCCATGAGCTGTGTTTAGCAAACATATTTTGCTTGTTTTACACATTTAAGAACTATATTATAATGTACATAGATTCCTGAATGCAAGGAGTAAGTACGTATGATATATTATACTATCCAAACAGTAACAACTTTGTTTTGTTCCTCATGCTTTATGCTATGCAATGTAGAAAAAAAACTGAATGGCAAGTTTTTTTTGCTCGATGAATTGAGCATTGTATTTCGATTTGTCTTGTATCTTGTATGCTTTATATTGTAGCAATGCACTTCAATATGTTTAGTAGTTGAGCCATTTTTTTATTTTATTTCATTAATGATTTTCCCACAGCAGGGATGCTGATGCTGAGATAATTGTAGCTACGTACATAAATCATGCAAAAAACTCCACGTGTCTACGCGTATATGAGACAGCTACAAATTGGCGAAAATTTCTCATAACATTCCTTCAAATGTAAAATATAAAATGGAGCTGTGTTTAGATTCGGATATTATACATGGATATCGACAACCGACATTAACATGGAAGAGGAAAGTAGAAAGAAATGGAAGTTAGAGAATTAAGAAAAACGACTGTTTCTGTTTTTGACCAAACAGAAACAGACCAAGGACTAAAACCACAAAAACAGATTACACGGCATTCAACATAAAAAATTACAAAACGCTGTAGAAATTACAGTCATGACTCATCTACAGGTAATCTTCGGTGTTTTTCTTTGCTGTAAATTTTATTTTTGTAGTCTTATTCATTCATTCTTTATCCTGTGTATGCATATCCATGTGACAACAAGTTTGTACAGTGTACACACTATACAGACTTTGTACAGTGTACAGCTTTTGAGGTTTGATGTTTTGTCAAAACAAGTCTAGTTTCATAACATGTCATGATAAATGAGCATGACAGACATGAGAGTAGGTATATGAATCAGAATGCATAAAGTACAGATACTGTATGCATACAAATGTGTAGCACTTTTTATTTATCAGAATTTGCAGCTATACATACAAATGAAGAACAAACAATAGAACTAAAAAAGGCAAAAAAAAAACAAAATTCGATGAGGAAGTTTGCTCAATAATTTTTTTCCAGCTACAACTTCAACTCCAGCACCAGCTCTAGACTCACTCCAGCACAGCACAAACAAATAATCATTGTGTGATGTGGCATGATATTTATTCAGCATGTGGCATTTGTTACAAAAAGAGCACACATTACATATAAATTAACTTGAGCTAGTCATGTTAACGAATGGGAAATGTCTCATCAACAACGCTCCGTGAGCACTGAGCACGAACACGAACTTACAATTTCATGATACATTTATTACTTTAGGCTTGCGGTAACACTTTTCAACCAGGTGCTAATGCTAAAACTAGAAATTTATCATTTATCATCAAGGAAAAGTTTCCAAAATCCAAAATCCTATCATCAGTTTTTTTATTTTTATTTTATTTTACAAAGTTCAAAATACCCCACAAATGATAAACCTAAAACCAGAATGTGTATTTGAGGAAATGCTGGTTATACTAAAAACTACTTAAAAATATCGTCGGCTCATCTCATCCCATGTCTAATGTGTAATGCGTAGGCAATGTAATCTTAAATGTTTGTTAAAATGACACATTTATTTTATCAATGCAATGAAATATTTTTTATTTGAGTAGCTGCAATTTAATTCTCAATCCAAAGTATGTAAAGTCGTTGTAATTATGACGGAAAAGTATGTGACATATGAGTCAAAATATTTTGCATTAGTCACTGTCGATTTTGTACTGGATTCATCGTGTAGCTTAGACCTCGTCACTTTTCACTTTTTTCGTCTGATCCAGAGTGCCACCCCGTTTTATTGTTCCTTTTGATGTAAGGA
>JAQGBH010003833.1:0-18613 GCA_034698265.1 Sminthurinus aureus
AACTATGTCAGTTAAATAATTCTGACAAAATGTCCCCAAACTTTTTGATAAAATAAAATTCTGACGTAACATTTTTAATTTTTATTTTGTACTGTTCAATGAACAATTAAATTATATACACACGCAGAAAAATGCAAATCCTCACATTTCACTGATAAAATTAAGCACTGCTCAAGCACATGTACGGTGAAAGTAAAAAAAGTGAAAGTGCCCCTTAAAAATCCCGCACTGTAAGACATTTCTCTGGAGTCGAAATCCAGAAGTCGTAGAAATTTCTAATAATCATATTTTTTCGTGTTGTTTTGGCATAATGTTTTATTCCATAGAATGTGTAAAATGAAAAAGGTTGATTAATTTTAATTGGCCATGCAATGAATGAAAATAAAGTAATAAAACTTGTTCTTTTCTTCGTTTTTTTTTGTAAACAGCGTACTTAGAAGTCTTTTTTGTATGTTCATTTATTTATTCGTTTATTATGAATTCTTTTTTTTTCTTCCTTTTTCTTATTATATTTTGTTTCGCCTTTATAATAATATTATTTTCTTTAATTTGTACCTCCAGTGAATATATTTAACATTTAACATAATAATATTTGTTTCCTTTATCCATGTCTATAAGTGAAATCGTTGTTTTGAGAATTATACATATCAATATATCCAGTATGTTGTATATATGTATTTGTGTTCAAATCCGAAATCAGATATTTATAAATCTCAAACAAACAATTTCCCTTAAGATTTACACTACAAACTACACAGATATTAAGGTTCATCAATCATTAACAATAATTATTGTAGTAATAGTATAATAAGTTGTTTCAGTTGTATAATACATTATCTAATGGACTATTGTAATACATAAATGTAGTACATAATATACTTCACATAAATACGTATCATCACGTATTATATTCTTTTTTTTCATTCCCTTCAATCATTCGCTTTGATTTCTAAATTGTTTTACTTATGTAAGAGAAACAGTAGTAGTACATTTCTTAGTTTTTTGAAGTTATTTTCCCATAGATATATTATATATATTTCCTCGATTCCTTTTCTCTTTTTTTTCTTATTTCACCATAATGTGCTTTCATCTATAAATGATAGTGGAAATAGGAATTTTGAGGCTCTTTGATTATTAAATTTCATATTAAACCCCTCTGTTAGAATTTGATATATTACAGATTACAATATATTATTATAGTAATAATAGTACAGTTATATATTATAGTACATCTTTAGGCATACATGTATAAAAATACATTACATAGTACATAACAATAAAAATTATTATTATTACCCATTATACAATAGTCATTACATGATCATGTAATATGTAATTTAAAAAACAAATGTAAACACGTAATAAGTTATTTGTTGTGTCATACATTTTAAAAGCTAAAATGATATCAAAAAAGTATACAATAAGAACTTTGATACTAAATCGTTACCTAATGATATTTTACAATGTATGATTTATATTATATGTTTCTGTTTATTTCTACACAATACGTAGTGTAAACCGATATAGCAATATTAATACGAAGCCTCCTTATTTATTTTTTTGTTATACGAATTTGTGTAAATATGATCTATGTACATGCTTATAAATATCATCATCATCATTCTAATTAGAATTTTTGTCCAATAAAAAAGTTTCAGTAATAATGATAACAGTAGAAGTATATATATATATTCATAGGCTCTGCATCTTCACAAATACTATATATATATATATATATATATATACCGACAATACGTTTTTTTTACAAAAAAAACACACAAAAATCCTTAAACTATACATGTATAATAACATAATATTACTTATCCAGAATTATAATATATACTATTTATTATATATAATGACAATCATTACTGTTGAAAATTGAAAACAATAATAAAAATGAGCTGTAGGCAGTATTAAAACAATCACTCTTATAGTAATCTAAAACTCAAATAATCTTAATATGATTACTAAAAAGGAATTTGAAAGGCTTCGGGAGGAATTTTTCCAGCTTTTGATAGTTCATGAAAAACGTATATTGATTTTTCAAAGTCCCAATTATTTTCTTCCAAGCACCTGTAATAACACGAAAAAAATATATTCCCACAAAGTATTATTGAAATTAAACAACAATTAAAAAATATAATTAAACATAAGTTTATTAAATTAATACACAGGAACTGACTTTCTAGCCCAGTCTTGGTTCATCCGAGATTTATCCATAAAAACGTTTAACTTGTCCGTATTGGATACTACAGGTAAAGGCATCGATGGTTTTACCATTGATTGACCTCCAGTA
This sequence comes from Sminthurinus aureus, assembly GCA_034698265.1. Taxonomy (NCBI): domain Eukaryota; kingdom Metazoa; phylum Arthropoda; class Collembola; order Symphypleona; family Katiannidae; genus Sminthurinus; species Sminthurinus aureus. The sequence goes on from JAQGBH010003833.1 coordinate 2,300, forward strand.
GTCGTGTTTCTACTACTACTACTAGACGACGATGAAGATGACAAACTCTGTTGAATGAATATTAAAAACCATGAAAACATTATTTCATGACTACTTGGATTATCCATCTATAAACTCTAAACTATTATATTTATACAAAGTAAATTTACATACTTTCTATGTACATATTATGCACTATAAACTTCAAGAATCATCATTATAATTCTAATGAACTAATTTAGTTATGCAACAACAAGTAACAAGCAACAACTTTTTACACATAAAAATCTTACTTTTATCTGCTCTTGACTTGGATTGGTAACAAATAACATTTCATTTACAATTACAAATCCTCCATGTAAAGGAACAAGTGTGAAAGTACGATTGAAGTGACGAACAGAATTTTTATCGAGCGGTTCTCTGAATAAACCATTAACAGTAAAAATAATAAAAGCCTCAAGAGCGACAGGCATATCTATTATATAATCTTCATGTTTGGACTGTGGCAGGTTGCATATAAACTTGATAATTTCATTCCTCCCAACATGTATGAGATGAGCTTTTCTTGAGGATTTTTGTTGTCGATTGTAAAGATTTCTGGATTCTCCAATGTATGAACTTAACCTGTAGAACAATAACAAAAAAAAATAAACATCACATTTCGATCATGTTACAAAAATTTACATTAACATTATATTATATACCATGTACGATGTTATTTTTTTTTGTTATGAAGTACTTTATAAAAACCGGCAGAGAGAGACTTTTGAACAAAATGTTCAATCGACACAATAGACAAAATATATTATACATAATATAATATTTAATATCATAAAATAGGAACTGTTTTACATAGGTATATACTATATACAATAAAGATCACGTACCTTTGTGAAGCGCTTGCCGATACAATCGACGAATGAACCCTATCTGTCATATAACTACTTGACAATGTCATAGTAGCGTTTTCAGCATAAGCATTTCCTAAATCTTCTCTCTTAGAGTCATACAACCTCAAGTATTCAGTTATAAATGTTTGGACGACAGCCCTTGCTGATTCATTACAAAACCATGATTTTTGAGGTGCAGGTGCTTTTGATTTTTCAATATCAAAATTAATATGTAATGATGGTTCAATAGGTTTCATGTCCTAAAATAACACAAACAAAACCCAGAATACACTTGTAAAGTATGTAAATTTAGTGATTAGTGATGATAAATAATAATAATCATGATAGTAGTAGTAAATATTTTATGTTTTAAAAAAATTATAACAAGTTAACATAATATGTTTTTACATTACATTTCTGATTCTTGTCACGTGCAATACACAGCACATCATATATACAACATATTTTACTTAAGTATGTAATATTTTGTATTTTAGAGGAAACGTTTACTTACTAATTTCTGTAAATTACGAAATCTTTTGATAACTTCTTTTATATATTGGTTACGATCATTGTATGCTTCAGCACACGGATTATTAGCCAGGACTAATTCTGTAAGTTGTAGCGATTTTATGCGATCTAACAAGCCTACATTCCGAATCTAAATTTTTAAAAAGAGAAAAAAGATTATACATTGGAATATAGCAAATTAAGTGAGTCAATATTATGATGTTTTAAGAAATATTTAGAATAATGGTAAAATGTTTGAATTTCATCTTTATAATAATTATTATCATTCTTAAACGAACAAAATGTATTGCATTTTTAAGTAAGTAAAATAGCATTTTTGTTTTTAAAATACGGTTTTGTCTTACCTTGTTATCATTTGCTAATATGACTCTAATATTCCCACCATTAGTAAGGAAAGAAAGGCTATCCAAATTCACCAATCTATTATGACTAATATCAACAGAAGTGACCATCCCAATCCAATCCATTATCAGTTTACCAATAAGATTTCCTATACTAGATCTATAAAGTGGTAGGTAGTAATCCAGTGCGATTGTGTTTGTATTATGAAAATTGGAGAGGTTCAGATGTCCAGTATTAGATAATCGGGATTTTAATTCAAAACTTAATTTTTCTTCCAGTAAGGGAGTAATTGCAGTTGAAGGCGGAGATCCGACAGCAGATATTCGAAATTTTAATGCATCACATTTTATTTTTGATATTGCTTCTGCTATTGGACGATTTTCAATAAAGAAGATGGTATTCGGGGGATTTGTAATATACTGAAAAAGAATTTGAAAAACATAATAAGTATCACAATAATAATAATACATTACAAATGGTTGTACTTGTACTGGGAAAAATATGAATAATAATTAATCATCTACAATCCTACTTTGTTTTCAACAAATTCATAATCATGCTATCAAAAATTTCAAGTATGGATAATGCCACTTACTGCAATAGGTTGAAAAGGAACTGTTATCGAGTTTCCTAAAGATGTAAGTATCATTTGTAGAACAGTATCTCGACTTAATTCTGAACCACCAATTACCTAAAATTATTTATAATGTATATTTATACAATTAGACATGTAAATATTAATATTGTAAATGGTAAAAAAGGTACTCGAAACACGTTACAAGGATTTGCAAATCAAAAAAACAGCTTAAAATAACAGAATATATTATTATGGTAATAAAATCATTCTTATTATTATTATAAATGTATTGTTTACTTACAACACACTTGTGCCAACCAGGTCCAAAATCATGTCTAAAACTATCTCCACCCTGCTTATGACTGGACCATTTTCTATTATTTCCTCTTCCGCCACCTCCTCCTCCTCCTCCTCCGCCACGTTTTCGATTAAATTTTCCTTTCCCTTTCGGTCTATTATTTGAAATACATAAAAAAAAATTAAACATTTGATAATTTTATACTGTTTTTACTTTTTATCATCTTTTTATCAAACCAAAAATACTAATAGTAATATTAATAATTTATTATCAAGTAATATGAATGGACATGGTATTTTATTTTTCATTTTTCATCATTTTAAATTAACCTGTTGTGATGATGACTGGAACCAGACGGATGAGCATCGTCATCATCTCCCATACTTACATCTGTATCCAATTTGATTTTCATATCATGTCTTCTTATTCCTTTGATCTTGTCAACTAAAAGGGGTTAAAATAAAACAAAAATTGAAGATTGCAATAATATTATAGTAATCGAATGAAATGGTAAATTGTGTAATACCATATTATTATCAAAAAAAGTAACTAGCTACACATGACATGCCAAACAGCATAACATCAACATATTAAATATGGTATTATATTATATTATTATGTACTCCTTACGTTGGAAGTCTTGACGAGAATCAATAAGAAACTTTGAAGTTCTTCCTGTATTATTGTGTCGTGGCATCTTGGAAAAACTATTATAAAATATGTTAGACTTTGTTTTAATAAAAATTACACGTTTTTTAAAAGAAAGTAAAACAGGAACGTAAATCGACGAAAAAATGATGAAGCGAAGTACAAAAAAGAAGAAGAACGAAACCGATTCTAATTGGAACAACAACAACAATACACAATAATAATCGGCTTCTTCTTATAATATAGTGTACAAAATGTAGCAAGTTAGTTTATAGTAGTAGTATGTTGACTTGAGGTTGTAAGTTTAGAATAGTATAATATAAATTAATTAATTTCAGAGGGGATTTTGTTTGTTGCAATGTTTAATTAAATAATTTTACATTTAAAAATGGAAATGGCACTGTAGATTTGAGATAAGCGATAAGCGTATTACGCTTTAACTGGTATTTGGTATTCCTTATTTGAATCACTTCAAGTTGTCTATATTATTATTTATTGATAGAGAGTCAGTACTATTTGACGATAAAATTTATTGTAAACAAACAAATTGGTTTAAATCTTTAGGAACTCGAAATAACTGTAATTTTCTTAATTGTGTAGTTTTGTATGTTTGCATGTACTTACACAGCTACGACGTGTGAGAATTTTTATAAAGACTTTAAAACAAGCAGCACTTAAGCGTTATAATATTGTTCTCCTAACAAACACAAACGAAATTATATCCTAAAATACTAATAAATATGTAGTACTATTGCATTTAAACTTGATTTGCATCCACTTTTATGGCCGTTTTACTAGCTATAAGTTATATAAATTATATTATTATAACTATACACACTTTCATAAACACATACGTCCACAACAACGTACTTTACGTACTTTTATACAAGACGTCTTCTTCTTCCAATGTTTTGACGAAATAACTTGTACTACACACAAATGGACCTTTGTAACTACTTTTCAATAAAAAATTATGCACTTTTGAAAAAAATGCAACTAATTTTAATTGATAATTATCTTAAAAAATTTCCAAACTTTCTTTTTCCTTTTGAGATTTAATTTAAATTCCATGGGTTTTCGCGCAAAATTGAACAAGCAACCACCGTCATTGAAAAATCGTTTTTTGTCGATATGGATCCATACATATTATGGTGTATTTCATTAGCATGCTAGCAAAATGAGAAATTTTAATCCAGATTTTTCAGTACAATTAGTAATCAGTAAAATGCTTATAATTTGTATTTTATACGTTTTTTGATGAATGCATTTATTTATTTTTTCATAATCTCATATTATACATAACACATTTATTCTGTTTTAATTCATCTTTTATGTGGTCAAATCAATCATTCAGAAATCTCTCTCTAAAATTTTCCATGTATCCTGAGTATTCCCTTTTCATTTACCGTTTACCGTAATACCTATATAATTTTAGGGAATGAACATTTAGCACACCAATGTCATACCATTTTACCAAAGTATACATAAATACACTATAATATATGGTCAGTTCTTTCTTCTGTCAGCCAGTTACACAAAATATTGAACGCTTTTACCGATAAAAGCTTCAACATTATTTTTGTGCTCTACAATCTCGAAAAGAAGGCAATAAATATTTTCGTTTTTTCTTTTTTATTTATACATAAAAGATGGTATGTACATGATGCAAAAAGTCTGATGAGTGATATGGCTGAAAAACTATTAAAGTATCTACAAGTTTTGTGTATTAATGTGTGACCTAACAAATCAGTCTCTGATTTTGGTTTCATGTACTCAATTTCAACCTGTATAATAGATACTAGATCTTTCACATGGTATGTCATACGTATGCTGAAAAACAACTGAATTTGAACAGGCCTTTTCACAATTTAGCATAATGTAGTTGATTTTTGGTTGAAATTAAAGACAAAACAGGACTGTATCAACTCTAGCACTCTAGCACTCGGCACTCAGTGTGCATACATGCTGCTCCTTAAATATTTTTACTTTTTACAGATTCACTGTGTTCAATATGTGTCTATTTCTTATGTTTTACACCAACTTCACTACCATGCAAAAACTAAAAAAGTGTAGACTACAGTATCCACAGCTAAATACTAAAAACAGAAGAAAATTTTTTGTGCTCTCCTCTTACAAATAATCTATATTTAGAATTTAGTAGAGTCCTCCAGTTTTTCTTCTTGTCTTTTTTCCGTACATTTCTCTTCTACAGAATACCTAATAATTAATAATGTACGTTTTTTATATTATGTGATCTGTGTTATGTAGTATTTTTTCAAGGTATATGGTATATTGCACATGGCATAGTATTCTTTTACATTTAACGATTAGTAACCATTCTAAATTAATTTCACATTCATGAAAAGAAAGACGGATGTGTAATTCGTAGGAAGAGCAAGACTGTAGTCCTTTCACCGTATTTGTGTGTCTATTGTCTAGACTTGGAAATACATACGGGGAAAAAAGAAGAAGAATACAGAATACGAAATACTAAAACTAACTGTGAATAGGGTATATAAAATGTACATGCTTTTACTGTTTATTCCAAATTCCAAAATACTCAATACCGAATACAAGTACATAGCTAATCTTATAAGGGCTGAACGGTAAAAGTATTCAATGAATAGTCAATATACATATTATGATATAGTATTGATAGATATTTTAGATCATGCCCTTTCATGCTCTTCCCCTTTCAAAGGCTACCTTTTTTGTACTTTGGATCTTTGGACTTTTACCCAAGTTGCTTTGAGCTTTATGTTACGTATAGTAGAAATTATAGTATTCTATTGTCATGAGCAGGTCAGAATTTGTACTACACAAAAGACTAAAGCGTACAAGGGAAAAAAAGGGACGCAGACCCAAATCTCTACAGTGTCAAGAGGTAGTGGATGTGTAGTGTGTAATATGTACAATGTACATAGGTTGTAACGGGAAATAGGAAGTAGTGAAAATCAACCGAAGACTATGCGTTATGATAACAGAGAACGTACAATGTATTATAGATTATAGACTAAAATCTAAAATGTGAACAAGTAATAAAAGTAATAATGTTAGATGTTGTTCATTTCTAAAGTCTACATTTTTCAACTCCATAAATCCTATAGATATCTTGTGTCTTATACATTTTACAATATACTGACTTGCATACATACATATATTATATGTCCTTTCCCCCTTCTTTATTATCCCCACTATCAAAATCGTATTGATAGGATATATGTTATAACCAGGAAATAAAAAAAATGGCCGATTTTTTATACAAGCACCACAATAGTCAATCCTCCCCCTCGGACTACAAACTAAAAACTATATTATACTACTATATAGATGCAACTGCTTCCATCCCCACTCTTTTCACTCTGTATGTATCTATGTGTATAATGTATACGTAGACTTTACATGTACACTTTGGTATTTACTTCAGTCGTATAATATATTATGTATCATAAGCCATAATATTCGGCATTCTGCATTATCTCCCTCCTTTGATCTATAGTCTCCATATTCCATATTCCATATTTCATATACATAAAAAGTAAAAAGAAATAAGAATGCAACATCAACTCCCGTATTTTTCTCCCCTCGGAGGAGAGTAGAGCAGAGCAATATCTTTCCTTCTTTTTCATAGGAAAAAAGTACTAATAACAAATATAATATTAGCAATGGGGGTTTCTCCACTGTTCATATTTCATATACTAGTATTTATACTAAAAAAAATCTGCTACCATCTCAAATCTCAAATCTCAACTTAACAAGCTTAATAATATGGTGAAAATGTAGTTTGAAAATTGCAACCAAGTAAAACAATATGATTCGTTAAAGTTCAGAGTAGCATAATAAAACAGGAACAAAAGCATGCTAAAATGTTTTACTATAAGAGTTTTATTATAAAAACCAACTGAGTGACAATAAACTGATATGATGCATAATGCATAATGCATCATGAGTCTTGAGCCTTCGGTCTTGAAACACAGAAAACGGAACGGATGCATTCAGTATTCAGTAGATTTGACATAATAATTAATAAATTAATACAATGACAGGTAACGGTTTTTTGGACAGGAGAGGAACGTTTTTTTCTCGTCTATACGTGACACTATTTATATACGATTATGCATCATGTATAATCTACCACAGTTACCAGTGTACCTATAGTACTATATTTGATATGCGATGCATGCATCATGTACAATGTGCAATGTACAATCATAATGCTCCAGGTTCCAGGTTTAAGAAGCACATATGTTCCAACCATAATGCTGATTATTATGCTATTTCATATATTATGATATGATGTATGATGTAGGTATGTGTAGTTGTATATATTATAGAATTCCGTGTGTGTATAGTTGATGGTGTCGTTTTTTTACTGGAACGAATTGGGGCTTTTCATTTTCAATGTCCTTAGGTACGTCTTTTGTATTGTATATTGTGCATATTGTATATTATATATTGTACATATGAATGTTTGTCACATCACATATTACACATTGCACATTATGCAAATGTTGTGTAGATAATGAATGATGAATATTCATGATGACTTTAAACTTGCAAGGTAAAAGGTAAAAAGTATAAAGTATTTGAGTTGCATATCGTAATAATATTATGTAGAATGTAGAATGTATACCGCTTCAGAAGTAGAAGTACTATACTTTTACTTTTACTTTTTACCTATCAAAAGAAATATCATTACCATTCACCGTTTAACATTTACCATTATCATTAAACACAGCATGCAGAATGCAGACAGTCACCGTTTACACTAAATGTGCTACACTCTATACTTTATACTCAACTCATCTCACTGCTGGACTTTCAATCCAACTGAATGCGTGCAAAATCTGTCTCACACCTGCCTCTTCTTTATCACAGAAAGATATTTTAAATTTTCACTCTCTCTATTTATGAGCTATGCACATTTACTATAATATAATACAACACAGTATTTTGAACTACCTTGACACTACATGTACTTTTTAATATATGTTTGTCTGCATAATGCATCCAGTATCCTCATCCAGTATTTAATATTTAAGCAGTAATTATTCATATTTCTAATGATATCAAAATTCGAACTGCAGTATGCCAAATTCAAATAGCGTATAAAACAACATACACTCAAGCACCAAGCACACGTCTCAGTTTCTTCCTTTCTCTTTTCCACTCATATGACATGGAAAATTAGTAATTTTTTCTTGAATTTCCACTCCTTTGGTGTTTAACCAGGGAGGAACCAAAAATAATAACAACTACAACTACAACTGTACTTGTACTTAAGCTAGACGTCTTCGTTTTCATGGCACGGGTAAGGTGCAAGAACAAGATATGCTGCATAATAATTGGTAATGTTTATCGTGCGCATTTTTCCTTTGCCAGTCTAGTTAATCTTTAATGTCTAATGGTTTGGCTAATGTCCGGCTTTTTTTAAATAAATTACTTTTAGCATGTCAAAAAACCTCCGTTTTCTTGCCGAGCGGAATATATCTCACTACCAGAGAGCCATTCATTACTGATTAGCATACTAAAGATTATCATCACAGAACCCCTCACAAGTCAGTACTTGACAACTTGTTATCAAGTATCAAGGAATGTGGAATGGCACAAGTCAAGTCTCAATTCTCCAGCCTCAATTCATTTAAAAGTTATCTATGTAACTAATCATCTGTAAGAGTAATAAATAATTCACAATTTATAGTACACAAAAATGTGCGATGCGGATATCATGCTATTTATATAATATTTATATTATAATATCAGCTCTCTAGTCTCGATTCTACTGATATGTTTTACTTTGTACAAAAAAAATTGAACATAATTTTGGTTCTCAGTTTTCAGGAATGTTTTCTCTAATCGTTTTTGTTTTCACTCATGCCTCATGATTCAGGCTTGTATTGTACGAAATCCTAAAATTTGAAATTTTTGTACATAAAACAATAATTATTGTAAATTTCAAATCTGATGCATGTTTTTTCAGGCAAAGGTTTTTGTATTTAACTTTCTCCACACTCCCTATTCCCTATGTTTACAGAACAAATACTTCAAGTCGTAATCATGCATCAATCAGAATTCAGAATTCAGAATACAAGTTACAAGTTAAGCCCTTAAAATTGACCCAAGTCTTTTGCAGTCAATTTTTTCTCCCCAGTGCCTATTCACGATATACATATGCAAATATAGTAGAGGTGATAGGTAAAAGGTAGTCTTTATGATGATTTTATATAATATACAAGTGCTTACTATTTGACTTAGGACTGAAGAACTATAAGGGAAAAAAGGATCGCTACTAGATTGTAAATTGTACAGGGACTCTGCTTTATAACTTTATCAGTCATATTTGGTATTTGGTATTTTCTTGGATGTTACAAAGGGGAAACGACAAAGGAAGAGCGTTGAGCATCTAAAAACGGAGGTTGAAGATTCCATCGTGTAGAATGACTATAGACGTTGTCGCCTTGATGAAATGATGGTGATGAATGGGGAAACCCGGGACCCGGGTGAAAGAGGAGTATAAGATGAACATCATTACCGTACACCGTAAACCGTACACTCCACATATTACACATGTACCCATGTACATTGTGCATTGGACATAGACTTGGAACTAGATGTCGAAGCGTACGAAGATAAAAGTGCATTTGGTTGCATTCGGATTCGGATTCGTACAGTGATAGAAAAGAAAAGAAGAGACTGAGACCGAAAAGAGAAGAGTGAGAGGGGGAGAAAGAGTGGAAAAATAGGAGAGGAAAATTGACAATAAATACAGAAACAGACAGCAGACAGTGGAGAATCTAGAGTCTAAAATACAGAATACAGAGTACACATAAGTTCATATGTGTTTTCATACAGGGAAGAGCACTCCTATATACCATATACCATTTACACTGAAGAGAAATGGATGAAGAATCTATATATATATATATATATATATAATATATATATATAATATATATAAAAGTGTGTAGCAGAGTATATGGTATAAATATATAAAATATCTTCAATTCAAAAAATAATTTGCATATTCAAATTTTTCACTCTCTATAATGATTTTTACGCATTAAGGCTTTGGGAAAAAAGAAAGAAAAAAGCATGACACACACAACACACACAACACATAATACATAATACACATGCATTGACAGAGAACAACAGAGAGACAAAACACATAATAAGAATAACAGAACACAAGGAGCACTAACAGCCGTCCATGCATTCTCTCTCTACATTTCACGTATGAGTCTATCTTCTGTATCTGTTTGTGTATTGTATGCATGTGCATGGTGTTATATTCAAATTCACAGAGGAGGCTCCAGCAAAGCACACACACACACAAATAATACACAAGCATACAAGCAAAGAGAGAAGAGCCAAAAGGTAAAAGTAAAAAAGAGAAAAGAGAGTGTCTGTACTCTGTACTCTGTACCATACACAATGTACAGTGTACGAGCTACGAGCTACAAGCGAGCTTCCCCCTGTATCTCTGTGCTCCGTGCAAGCTAAATTTGAATAAGTTTGAGAAAAAAAAATAGGATTTTTTTCACACTAAATCTACTTTTCCCCTCAATGTCTTTTTTTTTCTTCTGTTCTTTTTCACTGTCTCTATTCTGCATTCTCCAGCTCCAACTCCAATTCCAGCTTCAACTCCACATCAACAGCACATGAAACTTGGTCTTTGAATGGGGCTGTGGAACATGGTAGACTTTATACTCTGTACTCTGTACATTGTACAGTGTACATTTTATACATAGAATGTGTATCGTTATTATTATGTCTGTGCAGATTGCACGTACAAAAAGAGAAGAGATAGAAAGAGAGAAAGAGTTGAAGCTCTCGAGATTCATTTGAATATTGGTGGAAAAAAGAGTGATATAGTGGTATAATGAGTTGTTGGAAATTTGAAATGCACAGATAGATAAATAAACAGATAGAGATAACTCACCATATACCTACCTAATACATATCTCCCATACACCGTACACCATACACCATACAAATAAATAGAAATAGAAAAATTCCAGCTGGTTTTTCCTCATCTACAATTAACAATTCCATTCACATTCAATTCACACACATAGGGCACTAACTACCAACTTCCAACTTGCAAGTACTAACTCCTCAGCCCTCAGCTACATGCTATTTATTGTTAGTACTTGATACTTAATGCATATCTGCCGAGTATCTGCTGTGAGCTGTGAGATATGAAAAGTTATGCTCAAAATTTGAAAATATCGTATATTATTGTCTACTGTATTGCATATTGCGTATTGTGTACTGCACATTCAAACATATAAAAAATAAAATACACGATAAATATAAAGAATTTAATTTGGCCAGTAGAGAGTAGAGATGAAGATGGAGATGAAGATACGAAATATTTATGTTCAATATTCAAAAACAGTATAGTTTTCATCATTTGGAATGTACAGTACTCAATGTTCATTGTTTACTCTTTCTTGTTTCTTGTTTCTTCTCATTTTCAAACTTCAACTTTTACTGACAATTGGCAATTGACAATGTCATTTTAAGTAACAAAATGTACGTTGCTCTAACTGAAAAAAAAACCGGACATTTCATGTCATTTGAATTTTGAATATGCAGCTACTCAGCTTTGGACTTATGTTTTTTCAATTACAAAAAAGTAGAAAAGTAGGAACTTGAAATACTTGGAACTTGGAACTTTGATAAATGATAAACTCGTAAGCTTAAATGATAAATGATAGACGGTGCTTGAATTGTACTTGTGACTTGTGACGTGTAACATGTAATGATACCATTTCAATTTTCAATAATAATTGTAGTTGAGTGTAAATTGTAAATTGTCATAATTGATAATAGATATCATTAATTCTACATTCTACAGGGTTGATTATTTCCATTGTCTAAATTCTAGATTCTAGATTCTCGATTCTAGATTCTAGATTCGAGTTTTGAGTTTGCGTTTCGAGTCTCAAGATTCAAGACTTGAGATAGTTGACTTCCGTTTGGTCTGGATTTTTACAGTAAAAAATGTACATTTCCGTGTAAAAAAGGAAAGAGTGATAAGTGATAACAATAACAATAGGAGTCATTATGATGATGATTTCTAATTTCTACAGATACAAATTTTTCCTTTTGGGAAAAGAGCGCGAGTACTTGAACATTGAAAGTTAAAAAACGTACAAGTTACAACTCCCGACGCATCATGTAAGTAGTAAGTACGTGCGCTGAATCTTCATAAATGAATAAGAATAACACCTGGTTTTTTATTATTTTTTCTCCTGTCTCTGCACTCTGCACTCTGCCGTCTGTAGAGACTCTGAACTCTGGATTCTGGATTCTTGACTCTGGACAAATGAAGAATGAGGATCGGTTCAAGTTGCCCATGCTGCTGTTTGCTGTTGTTGTTTTGCTACTGGGGAATTGTATGTTTTATTGTATATTGTATTTGTGCATACCTTCACAATAAAACAATATTCAATATTAATAAAAGGTACTATATATTACATATCAGGTGCTCCACGTCCACAAGATAGACCAAGAACCAAGACGAAGAAATATGAATTGATATGAGTTATGGAAGAAGTGCATAAACTAACCAATAGACGTTAGACGTATAATATATTAAACTTTTTGTGTACTGTGTATTGTGTATTATCCGGTAGTCGTAGTCGTAGTTTTTACTTGTCAGCATGGAACTTCAACTCTTTTTCTCTTTCCTTTACATAAATACTGTATACGATGCACAATGTACAACTTACAAGTTGAATTTGAATTTGAATTTAAATGTAAGAGCTCAAGAAGGAACAAATATTAGTAGAAAATGTATTTTTTGTACATGGAGAATGAAGAGTTAAGTGCGTGTGTGTTGGCTGTTGGCTGTTGGTTGATTTTCATATAAAATAGAAAAAAAGCCATGTGTGTAATAAACACTAAGCACTAAATACTAAATGCAGAGAGGTACATCCATTTTTCATTCATTCATTCGTCCATTCTAAATTCTAAATTCAAACTTGTAAATTCTAAATTCTAAATTCTAAATGCGGCTGATTAAAATTTACATAAAATGTCTTTCTCAAGTGTTTTCTCGCCATTTCCGACTTTTTCATTTCGTTTTTCCCTTTATCTCTTCGTCTTCTCCCTCTTCATTATCGTCCACTTCCGTTCCAGAGTTCCACACACAATCAACCACTTAATGACAACATGAGGAGAGACGAGGAGAGGAGACCAGTATCGACCAACACACTCACGTATGAACACTGTACACTGTACAATGTACACACTCACACTGAGAAAGAGAAGGAGAATTGATATTCAACCTGGATTTCCAGCAGTGTAATTGTTATACTTGAACTGAATTCATAATGAGTAATGAGTGAGTACTGAGTACAGAGTACGGACTAAGCTTTTAGCTTTTATACATTCCATATATGTGTGTGAAATGAAGAGAGCATGGAGTATGGAGTATGCTGAACAGAAAGCAGAAAGCAAATTATATTTATAAAATGTTGTGCAATACATATGGGCTCAATGATATATTATGTGGAGTTGTACAGACGTATAAATATAAAAAATAGTAAAAAATTAAGGTACAACATTAGTTGTACAGTAGTTGGTCTGGTTTGGTTTGGTTTGGTCTCATATCATAATACAGTAATTAATATGCATTTTCTAAACATTTCCTTTTCCTTCAACAACTCTTGTTTCCGTAAATGTACATGTACAGAATATTCAATATTCATTGTCAGCCAACAGTCAACGATGAAGGAATTAGAGGGTTTTGAGTTTTGAGCTTTGAGTTTTGAATGAGGGGGCCCAGACACCGAAAAAGCAGCAAATGTTTTATAGACACAGATGAATATTCTCCATTTTTTTTATTATGGTGTGTGTTGTACGTTATGTCTTATTTGTGTGGTGTGCATTGTGTATTACTGACTCCATGTTCTAAAAAAATTCTCGTGTCATTCCTAATACTGAATACTGAATCTTGGATTTTAAAACTATATTCGCAGCTCAGAGTTCCGACTTGAAAAATTCTATCTCATTCTCTGGGTAAATAAAAATATTTTCAGTCTTTAAATTTCAAATAGGGAAAATTTATCCCGTTTTTTCTCAATTTACAATAATAATTAGTATCATAACAGAATAAGTTATCATGTTAAAATTACAAAAAAAAACGTCTGTTGCCTATTTTGTACGTGTATAACACTTTCTCCGATCACGGCTGGATGTTGGATAGTTGGATTGTGGCTTTAATTTGAAGCGGAAATGTTTTTTATTTGCTATTTGTTATACACTGGATAATGTAAAATGTAAAATGTAAAACCATGTTGTTCCAGCTCAATAAAAAATATGATGGGTATTGCGTATTCCATATTGTTGAGCATTGAGCAACCTCTTCATTATAAATTATAATCCTTATTGATTCTAAAACCGCATGGTTCACATTTCACGTGTATCTATTGTCTTCTGCCTGGTGTCTAGACCCTAGACTCTAGACAGCGGAAAGCGGTAGTGCCGTTTACAACTTTTCTCTACTTTCCTCTATCTACGCAACTCTGATTATGTTGGAATAGGTCTTTGTCTTTGTATTAATTAATGCATGGAACATCATATTCATAAACCAACTAGTGTATATATCTATTGATTATTCTACCCCGTATCCAGAAGCCAGTAGCCAGAATATCGTACAAGTATATAAATAGGATATAGGAGTTTAGCACTATCATCGTCAGCTTCAGTATCAATGTTTCCGTAGGAAGTATCAAAGCTCGCAAAATTTTATTGTTTCCATCTGCTCTCGCGACTCGCGATCTACTCTCTCCTCTCCATTTTTTATTCTCTACTCATTTAGCTCCAGTTTCTATGATAATGATAATGAAAGTCTTCTTCCTACTTCTTACTGTTTCATTTATATAACAGCTTTCCCCTCGACACAAAAATAGACATTACACGTGTTTGTAGTATAGTATACTGTATATTGTGTACAGTATACATCAGCATTAGCATTAGCAATTAGCTAACTTTTCTCCTTTCTGCTCTCTAAGATGAGACGTATAAAGTATAAAGTGTACACTATAAATTTTACAGTAGAGATTACAGACAGTTTTAAAATGCAAAATTTATGAAGTTTCTTCTCTGCAGCTAAACGTACATGCTAGACACACAAATTAGACATTAGGAGTAAAAATTCCATTTTTCTCAATTCGTACATAATTTTTAATCCAATTTCCCAATGATACTCCCTGCCGACTACCCTAATTTTTAAGCTGTATGCTGTGTACTCTATTCTGATGTCGGAGTAAAAATTAAACAAATTTTCACACATGGTCTAAATTCTAAATTTTAAACTCTAGATTCTAGATGTACAAAAGTGCATCATATTTTATTCATAGACTTTTAATAGCTTTCTCTCACTTTCCAACTTGAATTTCTAGCCACTCCATTCTCCATTCTTCATTACGTATTTGGTGCTTGGTCTTTATGATGTGGTTCTTGATTCTTGTTGTTGGTTGTTGGTTCCACATCCACTGAAACTATGGAGTTGTGTATAATTTATCTGTCGTCTGTCGTCTGGTATGACGTATCAAGTATGACTCATCTTCAGTCTAAAGAAAAGTTGATGTTCATGTTCATGTTTTTTTTCCATAATGTCATGTATGTTTTACATCTAATTTTTGCCTGTGCTATGAAAAAGAGGAACAAACTCCATGTTGAATTTATTGATAGTCTACCATATATGTATTGATGTATTGAGGATTGAGTATTGAATAATACCGATTACTAAAACCCAAAAACCAAACACCGAATACCGAATACCTTTTTTCATAGTCCCATCGATGATAGCTGATTGAATTGAATTGGATTGGATCGAATTTTTTTTAGGGAAGGCCATACATTGTTTCAAGAATCAAGAGACCCTTTTATTTTGTTCATAGTTCATACTCTGTACAAGAAAATACTGTGTAGTGTGTATTTGATGTTACTCCACATCACGGGAAAATTTCTTTCATGAAATAACATAGAGATCCTATGCTAGTTCTATGTAACATATTTTTTAGCATTTGAAA
>JAQGBH010003834.1:0-18611 GCA_034698265.1 Sminthurinus aureus
AAGCAAGTGCGGGATTTTTGGATGAAAACTTGGAATTTTCAAAAGCAACCATTTTCACCGTGGAACAACATTCTGCAACCCTGAATCTGGATGCAAAAGATCTTCCCGAATTTTTCCAGTCCAGTTCACTTGATGGGAGCGATGGGCCCACTCACTACGTGAAGCAGATCAAATTTGGTTCAAATACTGTCTTTGCATTGGGTCAGTCGGCCACTGATGAGGACGTTCAATTCCTGGAGAAAAAATTGGGTAGTCTGGAAGTTCCAACAACAGCAGCAGTAACTAGAGCTACTCTTCACGAGATAGTACGACGACGAAGACTAAATGGTAAAATTTTTATAAAATTTTGTGCCTTTTTCTAATAGAGATTTTTAACAATTATTATTTTGTAACTATTTCATCAATTCATTTGAATTTATTTTTATATTATTTAGATGAAGCAGAAAGTCGGGCTTTGACAAATCTGGAGCGTCTGGAAGATTTTAAAATTTTTACTGACCTCGCCCTTCAACATCAAGTTAAGGTCATAAAAGGTGGAAATTTGACTGATCTTGTCCACAAAATTTCTCTGCAATCAAAAACCTATCCATTTGTCTACGACATTTCAGAACCCACCGCTTCAGTTTCCTTCATTCTTGAACCACTGGAAAGTCTCCAGCGCCCTCTAGGAATTTTGAGCCCCAGCTACAAATATCAGCCGCTTCCCGAGACATTCCAAGTTGCTCATGTCATTGAAAAATATCAAGCATTCCAAAGAGCCGTGAAGGAAACGGGACACCTTGAAGCAGAGTTATTGAGCCCTGCATACAAAATTGGGATGTCAAATTCCTCCTTGGAGAAAATTGAAGAAATTCACCATGCGCTTGTTGACTCCTTTACCAAATTCAAAATCCGATTCCGGGATGAACTTGAAGCTGTGAAAAATGGATCAAGGTTGGAATCCGAAACAGAATCTACCAATTCTACTTCAGGCTCCAGCTCTGGCTCGAGTGAGTCAAAATTGAAAGATGTCCTTAATGAGTTCAAGGATGTCTTAACAGTAGATGGGAAATACAGTCGTCTTGAAGAGCTGAAACCGGAACAGGAGAAATTGAAATTCCTCAAGTACATTGCAGATCAATCCGGTGCTCAAAGTCATGTGACTTATCTCGGCCGGGACCGGAATTTTAACGACATTGTATTTTCATCAGCCCCCACAAAATATGTACTCTATTTCAAAAATCTGATAGATTTGGCAAATGATCCTCTTTGGCTAAACACTACAGATATTTTCTTCAAATTGGGTGTGCAAGGAGAAGAATGTTTCATCATTGATTGTGATTTTCCCACTTTCAACTGCACAGATTTGTCCAAACCCACCATTCATCAATATCAAGATGGCGTCCTCACCTCATCCGACTATGCTGCCACAGTTGTGATGAAAAAGAATCAAACTGCGACGGAAATGGATCATCAACAAAAATGGCTTAAAAATCTCCAGGATACAGTTGACGGCCTTGGTAAAACTGTCCAAGTGGAACAAGCTGCCGTTGAAACAATCCGGGGAAAACTGAATGAAAATTTGAATCTGGCGACAAAACGTCTGGATCAAGTGAGTCAGAAGGCGGAGAATTTTCAAAACTCGATGGTTCTGGTACAAGAAAATTTGAGCAAACTGGAATCCGTTGCTGTAACATCCCTTGAAACTCTACATTCTGTTCAAGATAAACTCAATGATAGTTTGGGTACTTTCTTAAATCTTATCCACATTTTAAAAAAAATTCAAATTTTGCTTCAGAAACCCTTTTGAAGTATTGCTTAAAATTCTTATGAATGCTTTGCTTTCAGTTCCAATCGGCTTTATCTACATTCAGTATATGAAACAACCGTCTCCTCAGGAAATGTGGCCACAATTTGTATGGTCCGACATCAGCAAAGAATACGCGGGTCTATTTTTCAGGACGGAGGGAAATGATTCACTCTCTTTTGACGGTTTAGAAACTCAGGAAGAAACGTCTCCAAGAATTCGACGCCTCGAATATGGCTGGCTTTGGGGCACTTACTCGCGCTACTTCAATGGCGTGGACATAAAATATGACACCGATTCGGCTATTCAACGGTTCAGTATCGGCGAGGTAGGTGTCGCAGGACATATATAATGTGTACTCTTCTTTTTCACAACATTTTTACCGGTTCAAGTTTGCAAGGATGACTAATGTTTCAACTTTCCAAGGTCAAGTGGGCCTATTTTTATTCATGAATTTTTCATAACCAATCTCATTTGTTTGCTACGATACAGGTACCTGAATCCAAAAGCTCATATAGGGCTTTTAACCATATTGAAATCAAAACGACTGGAAATGTCACTGTAATCCCGAGGAATCAAGCTATTCGAATTTGGAAGAGAGTGGCGAATTCATCCCAAGTTGTACCAAGTACAAAAACAATTTATATACCTAATACTATATATTTAAACATGTTTTATTTCTCTGCTGTATCAGTTTTTTTGTGTTTTTATTTGGATGATATATTATGATTTATGAATTACATAAAATTAAATCAACAGGTTACGTAGACAGTATAATTCGATCTGATCGAACTACTCATTGGGGTACATGGGGGTCTTGGCAATTTTGTCCAGCGGGTCAATTCGTCATTGGTTTCCAATTGAGAAG
This sequence comes from Sminthurinus aureus, assembly GCA_034698265.1. NCBI lineage: Eukaryota > Metazoa > Arthropoda > Collembola > Symphypleona > Katiannidae > Sminthurinus > Sminthurinus aureus. The sequence goes on from JAQGBH010003834.1 coordinate 2,655, forward strand.
AGAGGATTCGACTAGCAGAGCAGACAACACGGGACTGAATGCAATCTCACTCTTCTGCCATGACAATTCTCTCTATCAGACAGATGCAAGTGACAGTCTAGCCATTACAAGTAAAGTGGGCGACAGGGGTGTGTGGGGTTCAAGACACTGGTGCGAGAATCAAGGAAGAGTCGTCGGATTTCTATTGGAGGTGCAGCGTGGAGGTGAGATCAAAAGTAATGACACGAGGAAGGGTTGGGGCTCCTCGGGCAAAGATGAGCTCGGGGCTACTGATTTCAGAGTTCATTGTACAAATGAAACACCGGAACAAATACAGGAACAGATGAGATTGTTCGTGTTTCAAAATTGCCCTTCTGATACAGCTGTATGTGGGATGCAAACTCAAGTCGAGGATTATGTTGAATTTGCCGGTAAATTTTATATACCATATATAAATATTTTTTGTGCATATATCAACTAATGTTCTATCTATTTTCTGTGCTATATGTTCTTTATTATCTACTCAATGATTTTCTTGTGTTTAATTCAAATTTTAAAATACACTCTTCCCGATTTTTTTTGGTTTAGATAACACTGCTTTGAACAATGTGGACGTAGCCTGCTGTAACGGGTAGAATGTAGAGTGTGAGGAGACTATATAGAATTTACTTTTAATTTCACTAAAATTAAACATTAAAACTATTTTGTACATACATTTTAATGTATTGTACAACAAACGTTTTAATTTCAAGGAATTTGATATTTTATACATACTAGCAATTTTGTACTTTTTACGTTGTACAAGCTAAAAAAACGTGAATTCGCGAAACATCGTTTGACTCTGTGGGTTTTTTCACTTTTGTAGACGTTTTCCATGCTTTAGGGGTGTAGAAATTATTATTTACATGGTCTCTTCAGTGTATTAATAATAATGATAATTATTATTAGTATTGTTATCAGTTTAAAAGTCTTAATTTAAGGCGATGAACCAATAAATATGACAAGTTGAGACTTAAAATGACAATCAGACGATCTGGCATCCTTGGCAACTTTTAACCTGTGAATGATTTTAACGTAATTCTTGCATTTATTTTTCTAATACGTTGGATATTTATTTGAAAATTCTTTAATACACCCGATCCTTGAACGTTCAATATGTGAGACTAAAGCATAAAAGGCATACTTACAAATTCAGAGCATAAGAAATAAATGATTTGTATAAATAAATTGTAATGAATAGAATTGATCATTCTGTATTATTTTCTATAGGGCAGTGTAAAGTGTAAAGGTGTGTGTTCTGTGTCTTGGTATGAATTACAAGAATCAAGAGTCAAGAGTGTTGCTGTCAACGATAGATAACTATTTTCATTTTGTCATAAACAGTTGTAAAAAAAATATATCTCCAATTTTTGGATTTTGAATTATGGATTATGAAAAACTATTATCAAGGACAAATTTCAAAGACATTATTGTAAACAAAATTTATTTTTCTTCTTCTACTTCCTCTTCTTCTGGTTCTGGTTCGGGTTCAGGTTTCTTGACAGGCGTTTTGACAGGTTTGACGGCGGGTTTTACGGCTCCAGCTTTGCCTGAATTTAAAATCCCTTTTCCCTTAGTTTCACACTTTGTTCCGAGTTTAGATCCAAATGTTGATGCTAGTTTTCCACCCCCTTTTCCAGCTTTACTTCCCGCCAAATCTCCCACTCCAGTTCCATAAACAACCCCTCCAATGCTACATCCAACACTAGTTTTGCCAATTTTACCCGCGAGTGAACTGGCCGCAGATTGTGCAACTTTGCTACCCATAATACTCTGTGCAAATTTCATCGGTTTAAAGCCCCTGTGCTTTAAATTTGGTCCAGATGGACTTGCGCTGGGAGTTTCGGCTACAGCAGGAAGTTTGGCTATTGGCTCTTCTACTTTCAATTCAACTTCGACATCTTCATCTGCCCCAATCCCCACGGCAAAAATCACCACCACAGCAAATAAAAGAGTTCCGATCTGAAAAAAAAATAGGGAGAAAACTCGTGAAAAATTATTATTTTCAGACAAGAAAAGGAAAAACTGTATGGATTACAAAAAACGTTCCAGTAAACAAGAAAAGTGTGAAATGATTTACCTTCATTTTTTCTGCAGCTTTGTTTCAATATTTAATTTTTGACTTTTTCTTCTGGAGTAATCAGTGTTTTGAGTTTTAGTGCAAAATTGTTGCCTCAATCGTTGTGTTTTATACTTAAAAAACATTGTATTTAAATGCAGATTATTTAACATGGAATAATTGAGGGAAATTTGCGGGAAATGGTGGAAAATTCCAACTCCAGTCTGTGGGTTTTCCACATACACCGTATTAACGAGAGACTTAAACCATTAATTTATAATGTTAAAAAGATGTTTGAGATTATCTTCAAAGTGGATTCATAAGTTCTGAAATCAGTGCAGTGGAAAAACAGAGTTGAGTTGGAATTTTCCACCATTCTCATTTACCATGAGGACCAATCTTCATTTGAATGCAACTTTTCCTAATGAGCGGAAGTAAAAAAAATCCACAGATTAGTAATACACATCGTTTTGGTGTGAAAATGCCACAAAATATGAGATGCAGAGAAGTTGGATTTTTCATTGTAATAAATTCCAAATACCAAAATTCCCCAAGGTGCTTACAAATTACAAACTACAAATTATTATAAACTTGAAGAAAATTTTATCCATGTTCAACATTCACTTTACATTTTGTCTTTTGTCACGAAAAAGATGGGCAAGAAATTTGACATTCCACTTTGACACACAATTAACATTTAAACAGCACAGTCGACTTTGTTTTCTTCGTACATATCTCAGGACTCAAATTATTATAAATATTATGTAGATATGCACTCAGCGTTCTTATGCAAATGACTAGAAACTAGAAAAAAATTTGAAAACATTGGGGTGAGTTGAGAAAGAGGAAAAACCTCCCATTTTCAAAAATCGCTAATCACTACATCCGATTCAGATTCAGGCCAAAATGTCAAATCATAATAGATTGATTGATTTCCTATGAAAAATAATGGGGAATGAATGTAATATTTACATGATTTAATATTTTATTGAACTACACAAAAAGGAGTGATTATAAAACAAAAATTCTTACACTATTTTACATCATTGTCTAAGCACACATAAGTTTTTTATCCTTTTGAAGCCAATTTCTTTCTCGGTGTAATTATGAGTGTATGAGCCGGAGTTTCCAGAAACATGCCAATTTGACTCCACATCTCCGGCCTCCGCTCATTTGGATTACAACTAATGTCAAATTCCAGAAAAATCCTTGTAATGAACACAAACAAATCATCTTTGGCTAATGACATTCCTGTATAAAAATCCATAAAATTTTAATCTCCTCCATATATAATGCATAAAATTACAAAAAATAATATGGATCATAGACTTTTTTTTACTGTATTACAAATTTTGTACCTGGACATTGTCGTCGTCCTGAACTAAATGGGACGAGCCCATCAAACTTTATAATTGTGGATTCATCCGGAGTGAGGAAACGCTCTGGACGGAATTCGTAGCGATCTGATCCCCAAATTTCTTCACTGTGATGAATCGCATAAATATTTCCTACCACAACCGTCCCCTATTTTGTTCAGAGGAAAAGAGAAGCAAAAATAAGCACAAAATAAAAACGTAACCAGTCATGCCAGTTTCTAAATTCTGAATAATCTAGAATCTATATAAAAAATAAAAGACCTTTGGAATTTTGTATTTTCCGATAGTAGTGTCCTCTGTTGTTTCATGTGGAATGGCAATTGGGGCAAAAGTGGATTTTCTCAATGTTTCATTTATCACTGCTTCTGCATACGGCATTCTGCCATTTTGAATAATAATAAATCGATCTTTTTTAATTATGCTGATAAAAACTACTTTTTCAATTTATTGAGTTTATTAAGTAGAAATGGATATTTGTGTACTTTTGTTTTTCACCGAGAGATGGAGCCCGTCTCTCCACTTCCACAATACCATCAATTTCTTTCTGAAGTTTCCTTTGTTTTTCTGGATGAAGAGCGAGGTAGAGAAGAGCCCAACTCATCGTATTTCCAGTTGTATCCGTTCCCGCAAAAAATAAATCTCGAATCGTTTCATTCAGGTTCTCATCTGTCAATGTGTCAGTATAATAAAAAGGCTTTTTTAAAAAAATAATAATTAAACAATATATATTGAAGATTGTGTATTTAGTTTTCTGTTGTTTTACTTACATCCGAATTGTCCATAAAATGGAGAGTTGACATCAGTCGTGCTGAGAATCTTTTGGAGGAAGGCATCTGTAAAATCCCCATATTTACCAATGTAATAATCTGGCTGATTTATTCGATCCTGTACAAAATTGTTTGTAAACTTGAGGAATTTGGAATTAAACTCAGGGAATGGATTTCTATCCGCTAGAAACGGGAGACGAAAAAGCCACTTTGAACTCAAGGGGAAGTTGTAGAGAGTCATGCAGTCCAACCAGGCATGAGATATCCTTGATAAATGCAGTAAGTATTTGTATTAGTATTTCACGCGAAAAAATCAAAACGTGTATGAGAAACGTAATATTTTTCTACTATCTGTAATCTGTATATTGTAACTGCAAATTACTTTTCAATGATAGAAACGAGACCTTGTGCCACGGGGTCATCGAGAGAAAATCTCTGGCCAGAAATAATCCGCCAGAGGGTGTTGAAAGAAAATATGTCAAAAAAATGTTTGGTACAAAATGGGGCGTTGATTTTAGTTTGAAGAGCTGCTACTAGGTGGTCCGCCTCTTCTTCTATCATAGGTTGGATGGATTTTGAATTCATTCCCAAATCCCTCAACTGACTCACGGTGAATCGTCGCAGTTCTCTCCAGTCACTACCGGAATTATTTGCAAATCCTAGAAAGAAGCAAATATAAATAAACACACACATAATAGTAATCCTTGGTTTGGTTTGATTTTTTGAGCAATCCTTGGCTAAAGAACGATTTTATAGATTTTCGATGCTCCATTTACCTCGATATTTCCCATCCTCATACATTTGACCAAACTCCATTTTGGTTCGACCCGTCACCGCGGGATTATTAAACGCCTCTTTCAAAATGGTCAGGTCATTTATAATCACAGCTGTTGACCGGAGTAAACTGTTTGAAATCCCAATGATTTTTTCATACTCTGTCATCGACGGCAGAGATTTTATACTGTCTGAAAGAAGAAAATGACGGAATTTCCAGAAACATCCAATATTTGTCCTCGGACCTGAGTCAATCAATCACAAAGAATGTAGAGTATAAAATTTAAATCTTTCCTTGAGTCTTGAGCACTGAGGTTTGAGCATTGAGCATTGAAAATTGAGAATTAATAATTAATCACGAGGAGAATTGTAAATTATCCATGGAATTTCACTACACAAAATCCTCTTTATATCCTTTAATAATTTAGATTAAAGATTCAGTAACAAACCTGGTGGAAAATGTTTGAGATTCCAATTCCGTTTCAGGTTGGTGATCCAGTCAATTACAACCAAAATTAGGAGGAAAAGAAAAATCCCAGTTAAAACCTGGTTCACTTGGTCCAGTAAACCAAAGACGGAGGAGGAAAATGAGAGCATTTTGTATTACACGTCCTCACCTCGTCATCTAATTTATGCTCTAATCCCTAAACTCTGCTCTAAACTCCAAATTTAGCAAAGAATTCCATAAAAAAGATGCAGAAAAAACAACCTACAATTGGCTTGGGACTTTCCGTTTTTCCTTGTTAAAAAATCGCCATTATCGTCATCATCATCATCATCATCATCAATAGCAACATCATGACTATTATCCTAATTCCTCATTCAGCTTGTTTTCATTATTTATCCATGAACTCTAGATTCAAGATTTAAGACCCAAATCTTCATGGTTTATTTATAAACTAAACACCTACAAAAGACACGAAACACAACACACAGCTCCATTTTTCCATTTCCACTTCCAACTCATGTATACTGCATACATGAAAATGACAGGGCAGCAAAAAATATAGAGAAGGTCTGTCGTGATTCTGCTTGGGCTCTCTCTCTCTCCCTCTCAGCATGTCTCCTTTTCTTCTCACTTGTTCTTTGTTCCTTTAACTGCATTATCTAGCATCTCTCTGATGAATACTCTCCAATCGCATCGTCATCGTCCATTGTATAAAAGTTGTAATCTGTAGATAAAAAGCCAGCAATCAGCTGCTGCTGTATTCTGTATTCTGTATTCTATATTCTGTATTCCACTCCCAGCAACACACAGCAAATTGAGATGATTTTAGATTCTATCCTTGTATAAAAAACACCAGAGCGAGAGAGAGAGAGAGAGTAAAAAATGATGTTTTGTATGCTTTGCATGTTTAGCGTCTTTCAATTACTTGTTGTGACTTTTGACTATGTATTTGTGTATTTTTAGATGGAATAGCTACACCTGTAGATATACAGATAAACCAGCATTGAAACTGACAATGATGATCAGAGGGAAAGGGAAATTGAGAAATCCAATGTACAACAAATCACTTTCATAATTCATAATTCATAAACCATAAGCCATACCGTGTGCAATACCTTTAGCTTGGACGTGGTCATTTTATTAATAATTTTCCACATCCATTTTGACGCAGTTTGGTCGGGTCTCTAAGTTTTCTTGAATTTCTTGAATTTCTTGAATTTTGTGAGCTCATTCTAAATTCTGGATTCTGGATCAGAATTTAAAATCAATTTTCTATAGTTTTTTCATAGTTCGTATTTCGTATTCCGGTTTCCGTATGGAAGAAAACAGATTAAAATGTATAAGAAAAAGACTTTGGGTAGAATTTCTCACACTAACTGTGGCCATGCCCTTCTACATTTTGGGCACTCTGCTTGTCGCCATATTATTAATCCCAACTCTCATTTATCGACTGCTAGTTTTCCTCATTGTGAAATCCGGTATCAAGTCGGATTTGACTCATCCAGTTCAGAGGCCAAATGGCTGGTTCGCCCTTGAAAATATAGGGGAAAAAGCGAAATCCAACATTGTCGTCTGTCTTGTATTACAGGGGAAAATGGAAGAAAAAATGGAGGAATTGATCTCACATTTCATGACTCATGTTTGCAACAAACGCTGGGAAAGTGGGAGTAAAGAATACCGCGAACTTGAAGAGACGTGGACCAGTTTCATGGGCTATTTTTTCTGGAAGAGAGAAAGTAATTTTAGTCTGAGGGAACATATCCGACTTTGTGATTACAATTTTGTGGATATCCCTGTAAAAAATGGTCTGGGATTCCCAAAAACCAGTGAAATTTGCACAGAAGAGGATTTGAAACAGCTGGCGAATCGATTATTAAGTGAGCCTTGGAAAAGAGATTTTAGTCCGTGGGAGGTTCTTGTTGTGCCAAATTATGTACCGGATGAGGATTCGAGTTTAGATTTTGAAAAGGAGTCAAAGCCAAATCAAAGTGAAAAGAGTGGAAAGAGCGCTATTGTTGTAATTTACTTTGTTTTTAAATTAATCATCTGTATAAACTTAAATTTTATTTTTTATGTGTAAAAAATTTGAAATTTGATGTTTTGACCAATTTTTTTCCTGAATTTTAAATTTCAATTATTTATTACTTGTTTCACAGCTCCGTTTTCATCACGCCATAGGCGATGGAAAAGGCCTTCTAAATCTGTTCATTGGTGATTTAGCTCAATTTATGGACGCACCACAAGTTGCTCAGGAATCCTTGTCAAAATCCCATAGGAAACTGGGATTTGCATTTTGGCGCGTCTTAATATCACCTTTTAAACTACCGTATGACATGGCCAAAACGACGATTGAGTCCTACGAGCGACGAGACAACCCATGGCATGCACCTACTAAGAGACAAAAGAAATACTACACAAACATTTCAAAATCCATCCCTGTTCAACGCATCAAAGATCTCAAGAATAAATTTCATGTTCATTATGCTGCCATTTTAATCACCGTCATTTCCGGGGCCATCGGGCGGGTGATGAAGGAAGCGGGTCAAAATGTGCCAAAGAGAATGAGAGGGTCTGTAGCTTTACCCTTGCCGAGACATCCAGGTGGCATTGTTGTTCATGCGTAAGTGATTGAATATTTAAAAAAAAAAGAAAAAAGGTTTCCATTGTAACTGAAAAAAAAAGAATTATTTTGGTTTCCATGGTTACTGAAAATACCTAAACTCGTTTATCCAAGTATGTTTAACAACCATATTTTTTTCTCAGCACTTTAATGACATTGATGTGGCCAGTGGGAGTAAAAGATCCTATTCACAGGCTTCATGAAATCCACAACTATATGAAAAATCACAAGTCATCTCTTTTTCCCTTGGGATTTTACTTCATGATGCAAATGATGGCACTTTTTCCAAACTTCATGAGACGTGGCATGTACAATAAAGTAATGCCCACAATCATCGCTTCCTTGTTCCCTGGACCTTTAACCTCACCAAAATATTTAGGATTTGAAATCAGCGACTGTTTTTTCTTACCCGGAATCCCACCAGGCCAATTAGGTAGACCTCAATTCATATGCAAAATATTATAGTAGTTTACATGATTAGTGTATGAAAATGTTTTGGGCCTTTTTACAAAATATTCTGATTTTGGATTTTGACTTGGATTTTGCAGGTGCTGCTGTATCAACAGTGGTTATGGGTGGGAAAACAAGGATTGCTATTTCTGTTGACAAGGGTGTTTACCCATCAAAAGAATCATTTGAAAAACTAGAGGGTTTCATTGAGGAAGAAATAAGAGCTCTAGAAAATATCACAGTCGACTCTTTCATACATGGAGTTAAAAGTCAAAGAAAACAAAATAAAATTGATGTGTAGAAATTAGAAATAAGTTTTTTTCTCAACAAAAGTTGATTTATTAATTTTTATGAATAAAGCCAAACCATTGAAATTTTTTATATTTCTCTTAAAATAAAATTTTACACTGTACATTGTACATTGTACAGCCAAGCATTTTTTTATTAAAAGACGAGAAGAAGGCTGACAATTTGTGCAACGGCAAACCCCAGAAAAATCAGGGTGGCTTCTCTCTCCATCATACAAAATTTCCCACACATCACCCCGAGCCGTTGCACACTCCATAATTCCCTCTTTAATATCGCTCCTTTCCTTCTCCGATCATTAAAAAGAGGAGCCATTTTCATACTTTGGATTACTGACGTTCGAATTATTTCCCTCTTGAGTTGTTCCGTCTTCTCCGGGATTTCATGAACTCGGTTGAAGAACATGATGAAGCCAACCGAAGATTCCAGCATCAATCCAGTAAACATGGCACAAAGCGGGATATTTCCCTTTTGACCCAATTTTATCGCCACGAATCCAGAGAATATGCTACATTCAAGACAAATCAACTTTGCCAGATACACCACAAAACTCATGTTTGTATTCGCCAACATCATGAGAAGTTTTACCAATTTTAGGGAAGAAACCGTTTCATTAAGATCAACGACATTGGAACCGGCGCCAAGATTTTCCGCCATTTTCAAAGAATCCAAAGTTTTTTGAATTTCCTCGATGATGCGCATCGGAAATAAAGCAATTATAAAGGAGGCATAGGCCAAATAGGATGTACTGAAAAACCAAAAGAGGACGTCCAAACCGGTCAAAAAGATGTAGCTCGTGATATTGTGGATTTTAAACGTTCCCTTGACTACCGCGCCCTCTACGTTCCAAGAGGTCAACAGAAGAGGAGATTCTGGATCCATCACCATGACGACGAAAGGCACCAATACAATTGGAAAGATGATGACCGGCGTGAATATTATGTAGAGGTCTTGCAAAGAACGTTTCCACCACTTTCTGATCCACTGACCTTTCGCTTGACCTTGACCTTGACCTGAATCATCCTCAAGATATTTGAAGAGCCCATTGAACAGAGTGATGTGATCACAGTTGTGGAGAAGCATGAGATGTCTGTAGTTGAGATAGAGCAGACTGAGGCAAAATGCAACGATGATCAGAATGCACAAGCGACCAAGATGAGCCGAGAAAGATTGGCTCGTAGTTGAAGCGTAAACCGCAGCCATGTTCAAAAGAAGCAGTCGAAAAATAATAAACATATTCCAAAGAAAATTGACCGCTTTATTCTTCTTGTGTTTGCTGGTTATTTTTCCAGTTGAGAGATCCATGTCAAAGGGGAAAATGTTGAGGCAGCTCAAAACTTTTATCAATATGAAATTGTACTTTAAATTGCCCAAAGTCAATTTATAGGAATATTCCTGTTTTGATCTCGTGTTCGTCTGCCGTTCCATTTTTAGCTTCTGATTTGTATATTGTGAACACCTTTGATTCAAAGCTAAGTCAAATTCAAACAATTCCATTTTATTTTTATTTTTTACTATTTCTTTGGAGCTTGAAACGGAATTTTTCTAGCTGTTGTCTCCGAACCTTCTTAACTTCAAGTGATTGTGAAAATAAAAAAGAGTCGTGTGTTTTGCAACTAGCAACTGGCAACGGGCAACTGAATATTTTACAAGTAGGTTAATATTGCGCCATATCGTTATACATCCAATTATGTAGATTGTGGGTTGTGGATTAGACAACAAAAGCTTGCCCGAAACTTACAATTTACAATCATAATAATTACAAAGATAACAGTTTCTCTTCTTTTAGATATTTTTAATCAACTTTAATTATACGTAGTCAAGATTTATCTTGTTTTTGACAGATAAAATTACATATGGACGCAGGCAAAATTTATAGCTTATTTCGTAAGTTCCTCTTGAAACGTGGAGCAATTACGCTCCACGTGTTGTTGTGACAAGTGGCATTTATAAAACTGTTCCACGGATCTGTAGTTACCCAATTATTATTGTTATTCCAAAAATATTGATTCTGTGTAAAACGCTTTGCTATGACTATGAATTTTGTGACTTTTCCCCGTATATTCGAGACTTGAAACTTGAGACTTGACAGGTCATGAACCAAAAACAGGTTGATTTGGTGAATCTCTAATCTCGTCATTCCGCGGCAACGACTCTTTCTTACATGAAGTTAAAAATCACAGGAAACAAAATGACATTAATTTGAAGAAATATCGTAATTTTGTATTGAATAAAAGTTCAAAATGATTCATTTCTGTGGTAAAACCAAACCATTGATTTTTTTACTATGGTATTATATATACCAATTCAAAAATTATGTAATTAAATCGCATACAAAAATCCTGCAAATTCACAATGTCATTTTCGTTCATTCTTATAATATGCATACAACGAAATAAAAAAAAATTCAAAAAGCTCTGATAAATTGATGCAATTTAGCGTTATCATAAAAAAATTGTTGAGCTGTTGGATGCCTTTTGACAAAAAAATGTTGCATAATTTAGTTAAACTGTACAATTTACAATGTACACATCGACCATTTGCATGACACGTGTAACCAAAGTAAGTGAGTAAAAAATAACGGAATATTCGGCAATTTTTGCAACATAATCAATAATAAGCTCCAATGAAATTGATACTACTTTCTGTAACATAAGCAATTGAACGGTTGGCAATTTTCTTTTATTTCTTTGTATTTTACAGTACATTATGTTTTTTAAATTTAAAATATCACATTTATTTCAGGTATTCAAAACATGGAAGTTCAAATTTATTCGTTGTGTACATATTTTTCATTTACATCTATTTAATTTTTTATTCCATTAAAAATTTAGGTCTAGTGTCTAGTTTTTAATCTAGACTTTTGAGTTGAAATTTGAAAAGGAATGTAAATTTGTATTTATATTTGAGGTTGAGTTACTTGAGGTGGAAACGGGGCAGCGGACGATGAAAATATCTTCGTATCGAGGTGGAAATAAATCCTCGTAGACCGGCGGTGGATCACTCTTTGCCTTGAGTTTGTTTGCTCGCATATCCCTCCACAATCCATGACTAAGCATATGACCATTTCTACCATGAACCGTGATCAGTTGAAGCTCGGGGTCACCATTTTCCAAACTAAGGTCAGCTGGATGAGGCGATGACGGTGCCACAACCCCTGACAACGGTGACATCATCCACCATGGACTTTGTGCTGTCACCAGCAACGCCATCCCTTTAAAAAAAACATTAAATCCTAAAATTTTTAATCAAATAATCAGATAAAAAATATAAAATTGGTTGAAATTGACTTGGATTTTCTCACGTTTTTCATGTCTGGTTCTGATGACGATGAACCAGAACTTGAAGATGCCGAGAAAGAAAATGACTTGATATCCAAAGGCACTCACAATGTAAACGCTCATCAGCACATCACCCTTCAACCGAGACAACAGGCTGAACAGAAACGGATAGCACAAAATTATCGAGAGCCAGATGAAAAACTTTTTGTAGTAAATCCGAGGAAGATGAAGATACGCTTCTCTCAGAAACAGGAGAAACAGTACGAAAATTACAGTCGTTGAGAGAATATGGTCCAAAAAATGACTACTATTTCTTTCCACCGACATTGTAAATTGTATTCTATTTTTTCTATTTTTATTGCAAGTCTTCCATTTTCTTAACTAAAAACTAAAAAGTAGCAGAATGAATAAAAAAATGGACTATTTGTGCAGAGAAAGGAGCAACATGATTTATATTGACTGTTGACTCGGTGAGCTGGAAGTTTCTATTGGTATCGTCGACTCCTCTCCGCTGAAATGCCGATACGCAATTCAATATCAGATATCAACTATCCATATTGATTATTGGTTATCGGTTATCGGTTATCGACGGAAATTCGGACGGCTTGGTTTGTTTTCCCCCGTTGCTATGAGCAATGAGCACCACAACTGTAGACGTTGTTTGGGAAAGTTTCTCGGAAAGTTTCCACACAAGTGCTTATGTTCTTTACATGCTTTACAGAAAATGGAGCAAATCTCTATATATAGTATCCTGAATCCTCAGCAATTAACTTTGCTTTTTATTCTGTTCTTATGCTTTTGCGCCTCCCAATTTCTCTTGGATTTTTTAATAAGAAAATTTTCGATAATGTTTGCTTATTGCTGATGGATGAAAAATGTAATGCAAAATGATATACTTTGAATCATCATTTTCCAAATTCCAAAATCAAGAGCTGATTAAAATGACAATTTACCTTTGCACATTACAACATTATACATTATATAGTACGGTTTGAAACAAACGGATGATACGTAAGATGTAAGCTGCTCAAATATGAACAAGATATTTTGATTGTTGAACTTTTCGGTAATATGAATAAGTGGAAAGTAGTGGCTGTGGTATGTAAAAGGTAATAAAAGCACAGCAAACATAAGATGTGACAACTCTATGATTAAAAAGGGTGGCATGTGACATATGAGTCGTTTGACATTTTGCACCTATAAAAAATTATGCGGAAGTGTAAATTTGAATTTTGAATCTTGTTGAATTTTTTATGATTTTTTTTGGATAGATAAAATTACAGATCAAAGTCGACATGTTCAATCTTACTAATTTGCATGCAGCAAAAGATTGCAAGTCTCATTCGACATTCGACGATATATCGAGTATCGAACTAAATATTTCAAGACATAATTATTCTCTTGGTACACACAATACACAAGCAATTTTTTATTTAAAAACAAGAATAAGGCTGACAATTTGTGAGAAGACAAATCCCAAGAAAATTAGAGTAGCTTGTCTCTCCATCATACAAAATTTCCCACACATCACCCCGAGTTGTTGTACACTCCACAATTCCCTCTTTAATATCGCTTCTTTCATAGTTTGTCTGTGCTGTTGCTCCGGATGGTAATTGTATTTTACTGACATTCGAATTATTTCCCTCTTGAGTCTTCTCCGGGATTTCATGAACTCGGTTGAAGAACATGATGAAGCCAACCGAAGTTTCAAGCATCAATCCAGTAAACATGACACAAAGCGGGATATTTCCCTTTTGACCCAATTTTATTGCAACAAATCCAGACAAAATGCTTCCCTGTAGACAAACCAACTTTGTCAGATACACCACAAAACTCATGTTTGTATTTGCCAACATCATGAGAAGTTTTATCAATTTCAGGGAAGAAACCGTTTCTTGAAGGTCAACGACATTGGAACCGGCGCCAAGATTTTCCGCAATTTTTAAAGAATAAAGAGCATTTTGAATTTCCTCGACGATGCGCATCGGAAATAAAGCAACAATGAAGGAGCCGTAGGCCAAAAAGGATACGACGAAAAACCAGAAAGGGATATCCAAAACGGTCAAAAGGATGTAGCTCGTGACATTATGAATTTTAAATGTTCCCTTGACTACCGCGCCCTCTACGTTCCAAGAGGTCAACAAGAGAGGAGATTCTGGATCCATCACCATGACGACGAAAGGGACCAACACAATTGGAAAGATGATGAACGGTGTGAATATTAGATAGAGGTCATGGATTGAACGTGTCCAGAGCTTTCTGATCCATTGACCCTGGTGTTGACCTTGACCTTGATGCTGACCCTGACCTTGGTTTTGATCTGAATTATCCTCCAGATATTTAAAGAGCCCATTGAACAGAGTGATGTGATCACAGTTTTGAAGAAGCATGAGATGCCTGTAGCTGAGATATGAAAGACTGAGGCTAATTGCGCCAGTAATCAGAACGCACAAGCGACCAAGATGAGCCGAGAAAGATTTGCTCGTAGTTGAAGCATAAACCGCAGCCATGTTTAAAAGAAGCAGTCGAAATACGACAAAAATGTTCCAAAGTAAATTCACCACGTTATTCTTCTTGGGTTTGCTAGTTATTTTTCCGGTTGAGAGATCCATGTCAAAGGGGAAAATGTTGAGGAAGCTCAAAACTTTTATGACCATGAAATTGTACTTTAAATTACCCAAACTCAATGTATAGGAATATTCTTGTTTTGATCTCATGTTCCTCTGTCCTTCCATTTTACTGGCTTATTTGTATTTTGTAAACCCCCTTGATGAGAAGCTATTTTATTGGAGCAAAATGTATTCAGGTCCGTTCACTGTTCACGGATTCTTTACAAATGTAGGTGATGTTGAAAATAATGGAAAGTAGTCCTCGTGTTTCACGACTGAATATTTTTGACGTAGGTCAAACGTAATTACATATATTGGGCCATTGAATCTCGGAGTATTTCAGATTTGACACGGAGGTTTCGTAAAACTTGCAATCATAATAATGATACTGATGGTAATATTATGTTAAATATATACAAAGAACGTAATGTATTTTTTTACGGACACATGAAATTACACCAAAAGTTGTGCAAAAAGTTAATGTTTATCTCATAATTTGATCACGACAACTGGCGCTTGTGAAACTGTCCCATAATTATTATTGTTATTGCAAAAGTATTGATTTTGTATAAAACGTTGCTTTATAAATACGATTTTTACTGATTTTTCTTGTAATTGACACTTGACACCTCATGAATCGAAAACGGTTTGATTTGGTGAATCTCGACATTCCGCGCCAAAAATCCTCTGTTGAAATTCCCGGGTTGATTCTTCTTGACGAAGCCAGAGCATTCGTTCATGTCCACACAAAAACGGATTTCCTTTGAGTCTCAAAACATTCTTGGAATTTCCCTGTAGAAATGGTTCAAATAAATTTTCCCGCAGAATTTCAATCTTGTTGTATTCAAGATTTAGCTCAATGGTTCTTTCTCTGGATAAGTTGATGACTCCCGTAAGATTTCGAAGAAACTCTCCAGTGTATAAATAATTACCACTCAAGTCAATTACAATGCGAGAATCAAGGATTTCATCCGTTGTAGGCGTAAACTCTGAAACTGATTTTGGCGGGGAATTTAAAATAAATGCCCCATCGCCCAATCCAGTCAATTTATTATAGGCCAATGAAAGGATTTCCAGTCTACTGTTTCTTTTGAATTGCCCGCCTTTAATATTTTCAATGTTGTTACCATCCAGCTCCAGGACTCTCAGGTTTGTGAAGGCTGAGAGACCAGGAATAAATTCGTATTCGCTTTCGTTTTCTTTGTCGTTTTCATTTTCATTTTCGTATTGAATAGCTTGGTCGTGCTGA
>JAQGBH010003835.1:0-18606 GCA_034698265.1 Sminthurinus aureus
TGGCTAAGAGTTAAGAACGGTTTAAGCCATCAGATACGAATTTTGAAAAACCTACATTTTGCCCGTCATGTGACGGGTATCCTTTCTTGGATTATAATAAAGTTAAAAATCCTCACTTTGTGACGAATTTATATCGCCTTAAAAGCATAAATGCTTGAGGTTCCAAAAGCGAAGATGAATATTTAAATCTCACTTTGTGACGATTTTATATCGCCTTAAAAGCATAAATGCTTGAGGTTCCGAAAGCGAAGATGAATATTTAAATCTCACTTTGCCCTAGGTTCAAAACCGTAATATTCTTACGAATTCTGAACATAATAAGCTTGCCCACTTTTTTAAAGTGTCTGCTAGATGGTGCCGCCGTCAAGTTTCAAAATTTTTCCGCTGGGTGGCGCCAACTCGTCGACGCGAAGCGTGCTCAATCTGTACACAGACGGACGGATGGACAGACACGTACGCAATAGTTAGCTTCGCTTCCTAAAAAAGGTCGTGCACGTGTAATAAAAGTTGATGAACCATTCAAAATTCAGCATTTATCTTGTACATTCAAAATTCAAATTTATAATTAAACAGCACCAGCAGCCAGTACGAACGCCAAATAACTAGTAACTAGTAACTGATACTCCTGTAATAATAAAAGCTGATTGAACATTTCGTTTGAGAAAATTCAAGATAAATTTACAATCTTAGTTTAAAGCTTATGGTGCAGTTCGTTTAGCATTGAGCATTGATCATTGATCTCTGTAGGAGTTGGAGTTGAGCAGTTGAGCAGTGGATCTTCTTATTCTTGTTGCAGTTTTATACAAGCAAGAGACGTGCAGATAAGATGTACGAGAAATTTTACACATTGCACCGAGTACTGAGAATTGAGATTTTATCCGAATGTTTGGTCAATTTGACTTGATACTGGATACTTGATACTTTTGTTGAATGGACCTTTGATTCCCATGTACTCGGATTCCAATTTTCTGAAAAAGCCATTTTCAATGCTGAATGTTCAATTTTCAAGCTTCAGGCAACTTTTGAGAAGTTAGACAAGTTGGTTGCTCTCTTGCCATTTCATGCCTTTTTACATTTACATTTACATCCTTTTGAAGATGGAGACAGACAGAGACAGAAAAAAGTTTTGTAAAAGGATTTTGGTGTGGATTCAAAGAGTTGGAAGATGGGTAAAGACCTTTGGATTGGGAAACCAGTACCAAAACCAGAACCAGAAACCAGAAAAACGAGAACGAAAAAGAAGCAGTATCTCCGTCTGTCCCCTGAGAAAAACAATTTTCAGCCTACAGCACTACAGCACTCTACACTATACACTATACAACTATACACTGTGAGCTCGGTAAATTGAAATTTTATTAAAGTCGCCTCTCCACTCACTCGATTCAACTCGCCTTCAAAATACCTCTATGTTCCGTACATTTTACGTTTTACATGGTACGTGGTTCACAGTATCTAGAATATACAATCTACAATGTGATTGCAACTGGAACTGGAGAGAAAAACACTTCATGAGATTTTGTCCATATGCCTAAAATCATCTAAAATCCATGGCAGTACACTTTACGCTGTGCGCTGCATACATATTGTATCATGTGTACACATTGTGTATTTTAAACATGTGAGCAAGTGGGCGTCTTTAGCCTGTACTGTAGATTCGAGATTCGAGAATCTAGATTCGAGTTTGTGGATTGTGGACACTTGAATTTTCAGAATGAAGAATACCAAAACGGAGAAAAAGAAGAAGAAAAAGTACAAGCAGAAATCTATACAAGTGAACTGGAACTGGGACTGGGAATTTTCACATCTCTCGGACTCGGCCCGTAAATTTCCCGTACGTTTTTAATTTATTTTAAACAGTAAGACTGAGATTAATGGAATTGAACAGACGGAAACACAACATACTACGTACATGCACAGTGCACAGTGTAACTTGTAACTAGTCACTGCCTCAACTAAAAACTATAGTACATATATGTAATATTTCTTGTGTTATTCTATTGTCTACGCAAACAGTAAAACAGTATGAAATGTAAAATCTCTCTCTTATAGAGAAAAAATTTCTTTGGTACTGGGTATTGTCTTTGCAAATTGATTTAACATACACATGAAACTTCTGAAGCTCCAAGTTCCAAACTCCAAGCTCCAATTAAATTTAGTCTTAAATAAAAGATTTATGTATTTCTTATTTGTTTCCAAAGTTATTTATTTCTTCGGCTGTGTCCCATTTAACTATTTATCCTTTTTTCTACACCAGTAGCTGACTTGTCTATGGAAGACAAATGGAGTGAAAGTATTGAGTTGGCTGACAACAGAAAAGAAAATAAAGTACTTCACTCTGAAGGGAAAAACACCTTTTACACTCTAAACTGTAAACTGGAATCATGAAGTGGCTTAAAAGACTTGATGACTGAAGAACCAAATGGTTAAAAAGAAAAAACTGTTAAAAAGTTTAGACTTTAGAGTCTAGAGTTTACACAAATTAGTATTACTTTTTCAAATTCTGCATGTATTTTTGTTTACCCATGGCAAAGGAAAAATGTAAAATATTCTGTACAGCATAAGAGCGTTGTAAAAAGTAAAAAAAAAATAGCTTGTCATGAGAACTACTGGTAGACTTTAAAAACAGCCCACCCTGAGGATACTATTCTTAACCATGCATCACAATTTACTATTTGCCATTTACTTAGTTTAAAAAGTTTTGAGATTTTTATTTACACTTTCCTTGTTAACTTGTGTACTGAACTGGAAGATACATCTTGGATATGGAAATGAGAAGAAAAGCAAGATGTAAAGCTAAAACGTAGATAGTAGAAAAAGGAACTAGTAAAAAAGTACTCAATTTATTATTTTGTTATAAAACAAACCTCTGAAATCTCGTTGTATCTTTATGTTTTACTATGGGAGAAAATTTTAATTGTAAAATATGCAGATGTACTCTGAACACTGAACTTTGAGCACCCTGGAGACTGGAGAAAAGCAACATCGGAGCTGATGCAGAGTTATTTGGTTATTCTTTATACATTTTCATTTGTTTATCTCATGCATGCAGAGAAATATGGAGAAAAACAGGGGAAATCTCCAGAGAGTCTTATTTATCTTTACATTCTCTATTCCCACTATTCCCTGACAACCATGTATCATGTATCACGTGAATGCGGACTTTTCTCTTCCATTTAAAAATCATGGTTATAGGTTGTAAGATTACATTTGTACAATTTATATTGCGCATGTTTCACAGAATTATTACAGATAACGGAGGATTTTTTAATTCATTTATTTTTTCATCTATGGTTGAGGTTTGAGGTTTGAGGATAACGAGAAATAAAATCAAGTTGAACCATAGCGTATGGAGCATGGATAATGGATATGCAACGTGCAGCTCAAATGGAGAGTTTAATTTCATTCTTTTAACCATTTCGGCTTTTTTGCAAGGTTTCTGGTTTCCGGCTCCACATTTTTTTACAAATAGCGAACGACACACTTTTCATGCGTTGCATAAATACCAACCTGGACGACGGAAGCCGTCAGGACATTTCCCGAAAATTACTTACAGTTTACTTAAAATTCAACTTGACTGGATATGGAGAATGGGATCAAAATGTTGCTGAACTCTGAAAGTTTAAATAGTGTTTTTCCTCGTCCAAGCCAGCGAAGGATAGATATCAATTTTAATGGATAATGGATGAAACGGAAGAAAGTTTGTCAACTCAAATTGTCTACATGAATTTACGTAAGCATTTCTCAATTCAAAATTAAATTTTCTTCAAACCTACTTTACATGTCATCGCAACTCACGGTTTAAAACTGTAGTAGAAAACAAAAGACAAGCAAGCAAGACAGTGCGCAACGGGACAGGTAACGGTTGTCGGATTGCGGTTGAGAATTTAATTTCCTTTGTTTAACCATTTCGGCTTTTAAGATTTTCGTTTCCGGCTTGAGAAATTCAAAAAAGGACAAAAGTTTAAATGGCACGTTTTAAATGTTGAACCGGAAGCTGGACATTGGACAGTGGAAACGGTAGTAACATTTTTTATATTCCTGCATTGTTTAAAAGTTTAAATACCGTTCAACTAAAATTTAAAATTCAAAAGTTACGTTGAGAATCAAAATTGGAAAGTATAGAAAACGATAGTTTACAAATCCAAATGCTTCATAATAGACGAAATATCAAAAAAGCCATCAAAAACGTTTTACATCACGAGTTCTGGATTCCAAAATTAAAATGATGGCTGATGGATCTGCTTCCATTTGGAATTGAGTATCAAGACAGTCAACTTACAGAGTTTAAGACAACTGTGGACGGAGAACTGAAATACTAAAATAGCCTCAAAATTATAGGTGAAAACTTTTGGCAAAATGAGGATCGTCAGTAGAAGCAAAAACAGACGACAAAAATTCCCCCGATTAGGTAAAACCACGCCAAATCGGGAAAACACTCGTAGTTCAACATCAAAGTCAAATTCTGATGAAAATCCTACGGTACGTCTCCAAGATATTGAATTTCAAATTCTGCCCACCGCTCATCTCGATGAATCCAAGCCAAAATCAAATCCAGCATCGATTTCCCGCATTGATCAAAATAATAAACCAGAACCAATAACAAATACAGAAATGGGCCTTCTGTCTCAAGATTTCAAAAATTCCAAGCTTAAAAGCAAAAACAAGTTAAAGAAAAGCAGGTCAAGCGACAAGGAAATTAAAATAATGGAAAAGATCAAAAAACCAGTTGAACCTCAAAATATTGAAGAAGATTCTGATTTGTCGGTGACCTTTCAAGATTTGAAATTTAATTTATGGGGTGTAAAATTTTATAGTGTGCTCAAAATGGCACTAGTGGACTTGGATGTGGAATCTGGGCTTTTACAAGTCAATAAGAATAAATCCAGAGGATGGAAATACTTGGACAAGTTTTTATTTGCCTCTTGGCAGTTCTATGCCATTGGTCGAATTCTCAATCTAATTTATGTGGCAGCGCCATACGTTTTCCACTTCCACGAATTCAGCTCACCTCTGCACCTTGTTCGGAACTTTACTACAACTTTTGTCACGGCTGGTTGCATCGGCCTTTATTTTGGCTACATTCAAATCATGGCATTTGATGTGCCCTCAATCAACTCTACGGCCAACGCCCTACTCCAAAATCTCCGAAACAAGCAAAACGGAAACGGAAACACCAATGCCAATGCCAAATTGATCAACAAATCGGAATGGAATTGGAAAGTGGGGATGAGAAAACGGTTCAAATCCATTTTTCACCGTTCATTCCGTGTCAACCTTTTCATTTACCTACCCTTATTCATGTACTCTTTAATTTTCTTCCTTCCTGGACTTTTGGTTTTGGATCCGGATTCCCCCATTTTCTGGACTTCTTTTTGCTTCGGTTCAAACTTTACTGGGATTCGCCGCTTTTTCTGCCCTCTCTTGTTCATTATGGACGTAATATTTTATTTGTTCATGGTTTCCCATGTTTACATGGCTACTTTTATTATGCTGTCATTTTTTATTTTAACCGAGGAAGCAATCGAAGATGCCATACAAATTGTAAGGTAGGTTTTTAATTTTCATCCAAAAAAAAACAAAACAAAAATATTAAAATAGACTAAAAATTGTACATAATATTTTCCATTAAAGTTTCATTACTCTTGATTCAGTTTGAATATCCTGTAAATTGTGAATATTTGTTGCCTAGATCCCGCAATGGACTTGACAAGGCAAAAGGACATTTGCAAATCATCAAATTGCAAGTCATCCTCTTCAACAGAGTCTTCTCCACTGTGGTCTACTTGACCAAATTAATCGCCTTGGCTGGAGCTATAATAGGAGGATTCTTAGCCATCAAATTCTTCCCTTCAGAACCGTTGCTCGTGTTCGGATCTGTAGTAATCAGTTTGGACGGGACCATATGTTACTTTGTCCTTTTTGACAAAGTTAATTTGATAACTGACCAAGTTGAAGGGCTCAAACAGGAAATTAAGGTGAAGGCTCAGCATCCAAAACAAAACTTAAAGGTCCGAGATGAATGCACAAGGATTTACAGATCTGTTCAAAGTTTGGGAATTCAAGCTGGTGGATTTTATACGATGGAGAGAGAAAATACTCTCATTTTTATAGATTATGTCGTTGGACAAGTCGTCAGCCTTCTCCTCGCCTTTCCATAAAACCATAAACCAAACCATAGATCAGACATTAGTGTTGGAATGAATGAAGGAAAATCAATTATCAACGTGGATTTTTGCAGAAATGTGTCTCAAATTTTTAGTACTTGTTCCTTACATTTTATACACATAAAAACACATGGATAGTGTGTTACGTGCTTCAAATCAGGTATGAATCGGAAGTTTTATTACACTGCATTGGCAGTTGTAACTTGTAATTTGTAATTTGTAATATTGAATATTTTACATCATAAATACATAGTAATTCAGGTTCATTAAAAGTAATTACTGTTCACAACTTGGCCTGAGAATTGAGAATCTCCTCTGTAGTCTCTAGTTTATTTATTTATCCTGAACATTAAATGCAGTCATCTCATGCATACAGTATAAAGTACTTCAGTGTTCAGTGTATAGGCGGAATTCGGAATGTGGAATGTGGATTTCAGCATTAACCTTGAGATGAAATACATAAGCGAATATTAGCATCGAAAGATAGTGCAGAAATAATAATACCTGCAAAACTCCAAAACTATAACTAATCCCTTGAGCATCATAATCATAATCATAATCATATCTTTATCCAAAACATGAAATACGAAAGTTAATGTGACCATTTGTGTACAAAATATGTACACAATTTCATGTATTTAGTGCACACGCTTATGAATATTATAGTAACGAGTCAAAAGATACGAGATGTACTATACGATACGGTATGATAGGTGTGTAGTTAATGTACACATTTACAATCCAATGTAAAAGTGGACTGCAAATTACCATATTGAAAAGAATTGAAGACTTTACAACCTCACGAGGAAGATGCATCTATTTTATCTATCCTCTCTCGTTATCTCAATATTCATATTCATATTCATATTCATTGTTAAAACTCGTAATATTTCCTTCACCAAATGGACATGCTGCAATGTTCATTTTCATGATCTTTATAACAATCCATGTTTACTTTTCCGCCTTTATCGGCCTCAGCATCCGCATCATGATCTTTGTCCACTGTGTACGGAGTTATTCAATGTTCAACTTTCTCCATGCTCCATGCTGCATTATCTACTATCTACTTTCACCATGAGCCAAGCGAGATCATGAACTTAACTTTCATGATGAATATTAAACCGGAACAAGCCAATGTAAATACAAAGTACCGAACACACCACATACCATAAGTACAGAGTACAGACTACGATGAAATTTGAAACTGGTCATAAAACCTAAAATGAAACATGTAATACAAATATCTGTACAGACTACAGTCTACAGCCTACGAATATTATCAAGGATCAAAACTCAAGACTCAAGATAAAACTACATAAATGAAAATGGCACGTTGTACACTGTACAGTGTGCATCATAATAAAAACTAAAAACCACAAGAGACCACCGATAAAACGGGGCCAGAATGTTGCGTAGTTTGGAGTTTGGAGTTTGTATTTTGTAGTTTGTAGCTAAGAAAAACAAATGCATTAAATAATGCACAAAATGATGCTTTAGCTCTTAGTTCTGTAATAAATAATAAAAAACTGTCATTTTTTGTCTGGAATTTTTTTCTAATAAATAATAAAAAGAATCCTTTGAAAGATAACAACAATGTTCCTCCCGCTGAGTCTTTGGCTCCTCTTGACACTAGAAGCTAGAAACTAGAGACTGGAGATTAGAGACGTGAGATCTATTCTTTGTCTTAAATAATAACATAGTTTGTCATCCTCATCTCCTGGCATGGCGACTAATGAAATAGAAGAAAGGGAAAGCAAAAACAAAACGAGGTTCTTGAACGATAACTATATATGTGAGATAAGAGATGGATGAGACGTAATTCGTAATTTCCACTCTTCTTATCACTCACAACTCTCAACTCACTATCTTCACGAGTCGCTCTCTTGGAGTGGGTTTAAGTAGTCTTATCCTAATCATTATCATCCTCATCATCATTATTATTACTATTATTATTACTACTCAGATGAGCCTGTTAACTATTAACCAGCTCGTTTGTACACTGTACACTGTACAATTTACAAACATTGTAATAACAGTAAAGTACACTTCTTTTGAAAGAAAGAGAAAATAAGATAAGAGAGGAGGGGAAAGCAGAAAAATGGGAAGGAGAAAAGCAAAAAATGTCCTTGAGTCTCGAGTAAAGTATGTATTAATCGTAAGAATCTCGAGCTCCTCTTGAGTCTTGAGTCTTGACCAACTTTCTACTTTCTACTGATATTTTCTTATCTGTTCTACTATCAGTATTATGGAAGTTGCCAGTTGAAAGACAGTGTACAAGGAGAAAGGACGAAAAAACAACGTCTAATAAAACTGTGCTTAGTTGAAACCTCTAGATCCCGCTGAAACTTGGCACATTTGTTTCTCCACTCAAAGTTACTCATCATATAAAGGAATTTTCTGTACTCTCGACTTTTGAATTTTGATGATTTTTTTAACGTCTTCAAAAATTCACTAAAACCGACAGGGGAAATTTTCTTGTGGGATTTATCAAAGAAAATCTTGAAAGCAAAGGAGAAACTACGTAAAATGTTGTAAAATGTGTCATTTTAACCTTAGTGACCCTAGTAAAACCGCTTGTTTTTTAGTTTTGAATTTTTAACCATGTAAATTGGACGCGTTACCGATATTTTATGACTGCATTTCTTGCTGTTTTTGAAAGAAACACTTGGGTGATCTCAGACCTCAGCTCAGTTTGTTGGTCACGCTACAGCATTTATAATTTATAACGATATAATAATGTGTTTTAAGAATATAGGTTAAAGCAGCATTATTGCTTTGATTTAAATGTTTTGGTAGTAAAAACAAACGTCTTAAGTTGGAAAGAGGAAGAAGAAGACGAAAAGCTTTGGCTTGTCTTTTTCTCGTTTCTCATGGTTGCACATTGTACGCTCGTTGTTGCTGTTCGTTTGCTTGGTGTTCACCGGAGGGGGTAACTTTCCCTTTTTTTCATTTCATGTGGTGCCTGGCTGAAACGTAATAATTTAATAATGTAACGCATATCGTTAATAATGATTAATGGCAACTTTCCTTTTCTTTTCTTGTTTTCTAAAACTCTGGGTGGTCTAATTTTGTTTCTGTTTAGAACTTAGATGAAGACATTGGACTTTCTATTCCTAAATCTATTTATCTATTGAAAATGAGGAAAACCATCGTTCGAATGTCACTTAACTCTTCTGCTGGACCCGAATCCAAATCCGAAGTCAAGTCTGCTGTTTTCTATCAGTTTTCCATTCCCTTTTTTCTTTGTAGAAAATGTGTGTTTACGACTATAACGACAAGATTTTTTTATATAAAAAAACTATAAATTCACTCATTTTAAAAACTATGCAAAAGTTACATCTGTACCGCATTTAGTAGATTATTAATCATTAGCATTAGCATTTGTCATCACAAAATTTCATATCTTCACCAGTAACAGTAACAGACTACAGGCCACAAGCATTACTTTGTTTTTGTTTATTACGGTAAATGGTTATGTAATGACTTTTATCTTGAAATAAACTGATAAAAACTGATTAACTATGTAGTACAAAAATAAAATTGATGGGGTTATCTTCTGCCTATTTTCTCCTCAACGACAAGGAAATTTATACTTTTTTAATGGCTGCTGTTTCATAGATATGATATGCGATATATGATACTTTCACTCTGCATTTTGCATGTGGATTTTTGATTTCTTGCCAAAGTATTGATTTTTACGGGGTTGTTTATTTTTTTCGTTTGTCTTGTGTCTTCTGTCTTCTGTCTCACCTTATCTGACATGTGAAATCTGACCACAGCTCTCAATTTCTGATAGCTGATTGAGTGTGCACTGTGGACTGAGCACTACACTGACTTGTGAGTAGACAGTAGACTGCAGTATAGAATACAAGTTGAAAGAAAGCACTTGTGTCATGAAGTATTTGTGTCATGTTTGCATATCCCAGATACCAGAAACATAACACATAAAAATCTAGGCCCTGTGTTTTGTGTTTCCCTCTGTGTTTGTTCATCATTCCATGATTTTAGGTAGTTCTATCTTTAGAACTTTTGAGACTCCAGTCTCTAGGCTCTAGACTCTAGGCTCTAAGCTCTAGACTCAAGAGATATGAGCCACGACACAGGAGAAAAGATTTGGATTTTAACCTGTCTTCTGCCATCAACGTGAGAAAGGGGAACAAGATTGAAAATTTCGCATATGGAATTACATTTGATATCCAATGTACTTAAATTTAAGTGCTCATAGTTCGTAGCTCATAGGTCATGCATCATGCAGCATGAAGGAAGCCGTGGAATAGAATTTCAGTAAGTTATACTGCATACACGGAAGAACTAAGGAAATGAAGAAAGAGAGCAGCTACAGATAAATGGAGAAAGAATAAAAAATGTTTGCATGTGAACTGTGAGCTCTGAGTTTTGAGTTCTGTGTAGATTGTAGATTGTACTGGATTGGATTGGATTGAATCGGATAGCACATAGCACAGTTTTTGTGTAGAGAACAGAGCTGCTGTTTGGATATGTGACGAATGGCCGTGTCAGATCTCACGTTAGTACTTTTTCTTTCTTGTCCCCGTACAGTGTAGAATGTAGAATGTAGAGTCTAGAATGGAGAGAGCAGCAAACAGAGTCACTAATCATACTCACTACATTGTACTCTGTGCACTGTGCACAGTACACTGCACACTTTAGAGAGTGACGATAGAAGAGAGATGCACACACAAGTCATATTAAACTGCCAGAGCTTTCAGGCATCTACGGCCTGACTCCTGACTCATGACTGCTGCCAGTGGCAAAGATTGAGAGGATGCATTCAACAATGTATGCACCACATAGCACATAATACCTTTTCATCGGCACTGGGAACTGGGATTCCGTGAGCAGCCGCATTGTGTCATGTCAAGTCAAGTCAACCAGAGATTCGTGCCGTCTCCTCTTTCTCTCTTACGCCTACTCCCAATTGACTGATGGTCGAGTCAAGAAAGAAGTAGAAGAAGAAAGCAAGAGGTTTTCTATCCATCTATCCATTCTTTTACTCTTTTTTCTCCACTTTCACTGTTGACTGTCAACTTTCCCTCCGCTTCCTCAATTCCTAGAACCTAGAACCTACATAGAACAAGAGCAGAGGAAAACCTTTACCATTTTACGGCAATACATATTACATATGTAAGATGATTCCGTTCCCTTTTTATTTTTTCGCCGGTTAGGATCAATTTCCGGTTTGGTTGGCTTAAGGCTCGTTGTCAACTTTTTAAATCTAGTAGCGATGAGACGTGGGAAAACATACTTACTACTCATTACTTAGCATTGAAAATTGTACGTTGTACATAGACAAGTGACAATACAATGAATTGAAAACGGTCATGTTTTTATTCTACCTTGGTAAAGCCCAATTTCTGTCTAGTTTAACGAGTTTACATTGTATCCAAAGTTTAGAATTTAGAGTTTAGAGTCCCGCGTCCACTGAATAATTAAGAGCAAGTTGCAAATGTTCAATAACATTTACAATAACATTTACTTGCATTACATAAACATCCGCACCATTTTTTACTTTTTAGGGAGCGAGCGAAGCGAGCTCCCCTTATTCTATAGTGTTGTCTGTGTGTCTGTCTGTCCTTTTCACGGTTTCAGCCAAACGGATTAACCAAATCACATACGGTCTTTTTTATTGACATTTTGGTTATAAGCGTCAGTGCTTAATGTATTTTTCGTTACCCTGCGACTTCCGGAACGCTCCAAAAACCGGGTTTTACTCGGTTTTTTTGCAGAAAATCCACATAAAACCGTATAAAAACTAGATCTGTGTAGAATATGGGGTAATTAATGACGGAGAATCTGAATACGAGGTTTGTTTTTCATAATGATCCCTTGACCCGCAATCCGGGCAGTATTCGGTTTTTTCATGCAAAAGTGTTTTCCCCGAATTATAATATTTTAAGAAGTCAGTTACTTCAATATAATATTATAATCTCCCGTTTCTTCCAGTTCGCTCCCTCTTTAGGTACTCCTGTGCCCATGTCTATTACTATGTATAGCTTGAAAATAAATATATGTGGATCCAACGGAGAGGAAAAACAGGCAGGAACATGACAAAGAAAAACAGAAAATACAGATAGTCTGTCCAGTTTGAAAAATGAGACAAGTACAAATCACTACGCAGAATCCGCCTTTTACAATATTTTTTTTTACTAAACTTTAGAATCTAGATTCTAGATTCTAGACTCGGGATTGAAGACAGGAACAGGAATTGAGCACGAGTAGTCCAGCTGTGAGTAACTGCTAAAGCTCTGTGAAGGATTTAAAAACCTCTAAAACATGGTCTACCGTGTTTACTTTGAGACTTGCGACTCTGGTTTAAAATTTATTTTACTGTATTTTATACGGAATAAAGAATAACACAAAAATATAACAATAAACACAAAATGACTTTAAACAGCCCCAAACTGCAACATTTTTTCTGAAGAGGGCAGGTTTACAAAAATCCTTTTTTAGCTCCCAAACCCAAAACTCAAAGCGGAAGGAGATGAAAAGTTAAGGGGAAAGTTAAGGGCTCACAATTAGATTTTGTAATCTCTACCGCCGTCTCACTAGATCTCTAGATCTCTAGATTTCTATATTTCTAGATTTCTATATTTCTAGATTTGCGGATACTAGAGCATCACATGTACAATGTACAATATGTGCTACAACTATAACTATAACTTTTACAATCAGCCATAGACATTATACACACACATATATCATAATATTTCTGCATACCCTTAGTTGGTGGATTGTAGGTCGTACGCGGATACAACTTACGTCAGTCAGTCAATGCACTTTCAGGAGTGATGTAGATACTAGAGACTAGACACATTTAGTAGATTCAGGAGATTCAGAATTCAGCAAATGTGCCCAAGGTTTTTCACTAGTTGACTGACTTTGATTGTTTTTTCCTCTTTGCTCAATCCGACGATCCCCAATCTTTTATCCTTTCAATAAATCCTATTAGGGAAGAAATACGCTTTCTCTCTTTCCTTCAGAACTATAAATGACTATACATGACTATAGACATTGGGCATTGACCATATGGAATAGTGGTACATGTTACAAACTACAAACAGCATCAGCGACAGTTAGAAAGACAGTGACAGCGACGGCGTATTCGTTGGTCGTTGTCCGTCTGGGATTTGAGTGTACAACAGCGGAAATAAAAGATGTGTTTCGTAACTACAATATTCCGTTGCATGCTTATGCATATCTTTTACCTATATCCAATATAAAACTGAATGGTATGTGGTACATTGGTACATTGGTACATGCTGCATTATTAACACAAGTATGTAAGTAATTTTTGCGCTTGAATCAGCATGACTGCTTTGTGCTTGGACCATGAGACTTTCCTCTGCAATTTTGTATATAAATAAATAATAAATATAGGTAGAATTTTTCCAATTTTCCTACTAGATACAAAATGCAAGAGGAATACTGAATACTGGATACTGGATAGTAGTTACTTTGAATACCGTATTCCAAACACCAAACAATTTATGTATAATCTTTTAATACTTGAATTTGTACAAGAGAAGACGTCACTGGTTTCTGGTCAATGGAAACTGGATGCTGGATGCTGGGATTTTATAACTGAGCTGATTTAGAATTTGGAATAATCAAACATCAGACATCCAACTCGCCTTCTTTTCTTTTTCTCTAAGAGAGAATCTTGAAAATCCTGATTTCTGGGAAAACAATGAAAATTTGTCACTGGTTAAGCTTTAGTTTGCCAAATAAAGTCCGCATCTAAATTGTACACATAAGTTCAATGTTCATGGAGCGTGGACCGTGGGCCGTGGATTCAGGATTCAGGATTCAGGATTCAGACAAAGTAAAGTTTGCGTAATGAGATTGAATTTTTGTGTGTTTAGTTCAGTCCCGTCTCAAATTTTCTCCGAATTGGGGATTTCTTCGTCTTGTAATCTTTTACTGTATTTACCATTCCTATTCACTATTCACCATTCACCAGCCTTTTCTTTTTGAGGTCCACCAAAGTCTAACGTAAAACGGAAGAAAGAGGAGTCCGATGGACCATGAAACACAGAGCATGGAGCTTTTTCGGACTACTCTATCGGATTTTTTCCTTTTTCTATTTTTTATTCTCTATCCTTTATTCTGGCATGCACAATGCACAACGACTGAAGATTATGAGGATTGTTAGAAATCTAAATTGTAAAATCCTCTCAGCTTCCAGTTTCCACTTGAATTTTCTTTCAAGTGGACTTTTCTATATTCTACGTGGCCGCTAACATGGAGTCCAATGTTCACCGGTCTAACATAACTTTCAGGTCCAGCTCCAAACATTTCACACTTACATTCATATTGTCATGTACATTTATGCCATTTGGATGTAGATTGGAGATTCTAGATCCTAGACATTCGTATGCATTCACTCATATATTTTATACTTTATACCTTTTATACATTTTACATTCATATAAAAATATTAAAAATAAATCTCATGGAATCCCATCAAACCCCGCTCCATGTTCCGTGTTCCATGGGATTCTTGTTTTCTCATTTTATATTCACAGACATTTATTAAACACGGCACAAGTCTCAAGGCTCAAGGCTCAAGGCACAATTCACATTCTCAAAGACACATATAATATATTACTTGAAATAAAGAATAAAGAATAAAGAAAAAAGAATGGTGAAAAAATTGTATGAATAGTCGTGAATAGAAATACCCATAGATACAAATGGAGATACCGAGGCAAAATCGGAGAGTCTGATATAAAGAAGGAGTAAAAAACTAGAGCTCTTGTGTGAGTGAAAAATATTCTATATTCTATATTTTATATTATATTATAGATGTATTACGCTTTACACTTTACATTGCAAATAAGAATTTCATAACATAACATTGGATTGCATTGGATTACATGTTACACTCCCGTACCGTGTTATTTCACACGAGCCGTAAGATTGTCAGAAGGAGGTTGAATGGATTGGATTGGATTGGACTGGATTGGAGTGTGGATGGATATGAAAAAAGTATGCTTGTGTGCATAATACTCTTGTGAGAGTAGAGAAAAAAGGGAGAGCCAAAGCAGCCAAGCTGCCAAGCTACCAAGCAGTCCAGTCCAACCAGCGCATGGAGTATGGAGTATGGAACATGAAAAAAAGACAAGTATGAGAGCGGACCGAGTCTACAGTCTAGAGTTTAGAGTATACAGTGTACAGTGTAAACTGTACACACGGCAATAATACTTAGTCATATCAAGAGATAGTGAAGAAAAATAAGGAAGAAACTGCACACTTGGTATCTCAACATAGAGAACAGCGAATGAATACAGAATAGAGCTACTTGCTCAACTTGATGTAGACTGTGAACTGAAGACCTTTCTCTCTCTCTCTCACTTTCTCTCTCTGTATCTCGCTTACATTCCAGATTCCAGCCCTGCAGTTCCAGCTTTAACGTTGACTCTGAGCCTGACTCCAGCTCAAACTCCTGTTTCAGTCCACGCTCATTTCGTTAGTGAAAGTGCTCAAAAGAGCTCTCGTCTTTCTCCGCTCCACCACCAGCACTAGTAACCAGTATCAGCACAACTACAAACACGAATACGACTATCCACGTCAATGTACTCGTGAACGTTGTGTGTCTAGGATCTAGTATCGACATTCTACACACTACACACTACGTGTGGTGACGGCGGAAGTGTATTTCAGTGAAATTCTATTTTGTTGTGTGAACTGCTGTGTGAGAAGCTAAGGCTATTTTATTAACATTATCCCACATTCTAAAGTACACAGACTACAGGCTACAGGCTATAGCGGTAGTTTGTACACCGTATATTGTACATTGTAGAAAAAAGAACAGGAAATTGCACAGAAATTCAAAACATCTACCACATTTACTCTACTCGTGTTTTATTTTACTTGACTGACCGATTCCAATTTCACTGTTTTTTTCCATCGATTGCCCTATTCAAATTTGAATTCAAATTTCTGTTTGTATTTCCAATCTTGTGTCTTGTGTCTTGTATCTTATACTTTGTATTTTGAGTGCAGTACCGATTCACCAAGTCACCGATTCACATCGTCATGAAAATAAACGAGCTGGAAGAAATTTCAAATCCAAATAGAGATCCAAAAGAAAATTTCTACTGTTGAAAGAAAATTGGACGTGGGAAAATATTTGAGTTCAAACCTAAATCCAAATCCAAAGCCATTCTTTTGGAAAGAGATCCCACTTTCCTTACTCTTCTTCTTTAGAACTGCTAGATAACCTGGAATCTCGAAACAAAGAGACATATAACAAGATATACCAAATATAAAATATAAAGTAGCAAGTATCAAACATCAAACATCGGGGGCTAAAACAATGTAGACATTACATTCCCATTCAAGTCAAGTCAATTCAAGACAAGACAAAAACAGACAAGAACAACATTGAAAATTGGAAGCTCCAACGACTCCAACTCTGGAGAAAACCAAATTCAATGAAAAAAATTTCCATGTGAAGGAAAAAGTGGGCGGAGAGTACAGAATAATATTCCAAATACAGAAATAAAGACAGATATTTTCTTTTACTGTAGATTTTTTGGTAGTCATTCTTCTTTTGAAGTTTGGAGTTTGGAGTTTGAAGAGGTTCTCAAAATTCAAAATATTCCCAATGATCCAGATCTCCGACTCTACAGCTAGATTCTAGATTCTAGATTTTTTGGATTCAAGAAAGGCAAAATTGGAAATTAAATTTGTAATATTTTTGCTTCCTCAAAACAATTTCTAACTTGTTTTCCAGTTCCAAAGTCAATCGTTTGCTGGGCTTCTTTGCTGGTTTGGTCTGGAAAGTGAAAAGTAAAACCTTTTTTCGCATTGCAGAAAAAACTTGTACGTTTACCAGTTAACTAAAGTCAAGTACCACAGAAATTTTGTGTAGAGTAGAGTGTGTAATGTGACTTGTTTCGCCATCACTATCAACATCAGCATCAGCGGTTCATCCGTTTCCTCTTACAAAGCGTGTGCCGTGGAATCGTAACATATGTTGGAAAAAACGTGCTCTCTCTCACTCTCTCTCAAAGGCAGAGAATGAATACAGATACTCGGCTGTAGAAAAGACAAGGGAAAAAACTTTGAATTTCCATCACTTACTAACAAACACAAAAACAAACAACTGCCAGTGTCCAGTTTAAAACTATGTAACTTTTTCCACCCACGATCAAATCCGAGTAAAATCCAACAACAACTAAAATTGAAGACAAAAATCATGTTAGCCAAAGTATTGGTGAACGGAGTGGATATAATTAAAAAAAAGAGGGAAATTACTAGAATTCAGAGAAATGTTCAAATTTCAAAGTTTTGTGACAGGCCAAGAGAGGCAGGAGCAAGAGGTTGTTGAACGTTGAACGTCCTGTAGCCCTTTAAATCCGAATCCGAATCCGAATTCGAATCTGAACCTGCAAGTCACGTGATCTATTAATATTTTAAACAGTAAAAAGGGTTCATCAACTCTTGGAGAAAAATATACAAAATACAAACAACTGTTCTGTAGTTAACATTCATTATATCTTTAGCTGAACATTTTACACACACCTGAACAAGTGCAAGTTATAAAATAATTACAGCATCCAATCATCCAGTCACCTAAAAACAAAAAATAGTTCATAATTAACAAGGGAGACATAAGGAAGGAGTAAAAAAAGAAGGACGGGATCTAAATTTGAATTACAGCTCAAAATTAGAATTTCAACTCCAGTTTGAGCTTCACTTCCTCATTTCCACATCATTATCATTACCATCACCATCACCAACATCAGTACGATAAAAAAAATGATGCTTTTCACCTCATTACCTCCCGTAATTGAACTGGTGACAGTTGTCGGTGCTCTCGCCACCACTTTCATCACCGTCACTCTACTCGTAAGCTTTTTATTTTCCCTCGTCTACCAAATATCAAATATCGAATATGTAACTTGAATTGTGCATATTTTACATGTCATTTTCATTTTTATCTAATATTTTCCGCCTGGTGTTTTTTCGTTGCCTGTATCGAGCGATTATCTGTCTACTGTCTATGGTCTACTGTATACTGTATACTGTGTGTATGGTCTACTGTCTGCTTACTGCTCACACTGAACCAGGCACCAGGCGAACATGCAATTTTATCTGGGCTCATAATATTATGTATATTTTGCAGATGAGATCAGATTGGATTATTAGAATTCGTATTCAAATTCATATTCCTTCTCGTGTCAAAAATGGTGTATTAAGCCATTTTATGTCAGACTTGGGAGCTGAATCATAATCCGTGAATCGAATCGATACGAGTCAGGAACATGAGCATGAAAAGTCAAACATGAAAATCCATCATTATATTTTTTATACACATTATACATTGTACATAGTATATTATCTACCTTCTATAAAATCCGTATCCGGTGGCGTCATTGGCTGTGTCACGCTCTAAGAGAAATAGCTGTTATTCTGG
>JAQGBH010003836.1:0-18605 GCA_034698265.1 Sminthurinus aureus
TAGACTTCTAAGATGATGGAATCTAGAATTCTCATAGATTGTACAAAATTTGCCTATTCTTTACCTAATTTTTGGTGCACGGATCATCAAGATCCGTTCAGCCGTTTGGGCTGTGATGTGTACTTACGATTTTTCTTTGTGAGCTCAAAGGATAAATTAATGATGGGTCCCTTAAGTACTTAAATAGGTCGATTAACTTGAACGTCTCAAGTCGTTTTCAATATAGTGAATGTACTTTGGCTGAATTCCTATTCATTATGAAAACTAAATACTACAAAGAATCAAAACATGGCACATAAATACATTGCAATGCATTGTTAAATGGGCCCCATTAATTTTATTATACGTACCATTTTAGCGTTTTATATTAAATATTGAAAAACAGGACTGATTTCCTTATGTATATTATATTATGTATTAATAGATCTAATTTATTTCCAGTTCTTACGTTAGGCATATTGAGTATGCTATTTGCTACTTATTTATTTGCTACAAACCTCAAGAGATTTTTGAAATTTTTCATTTGTCGCCTTATACCTTAAGTATGTATATAAATCGTTTATTATAGATTAACGTCAGAACATGGGCATCAGTTGTGCTTTTATGCACTTTTCGTCGTGGTTTAAAAAGCATTCTCAATTATAACATTAATAAGTATGTATAACGTACTTGCAACTTGAACTTGCGAGTATTTTCAAACAATCCAATGAAATAGTATTACACTGTATTTACATTTTCAACACTACTAATGAACATCATGGTACAAATCCCTACAAAATCAAATTTTGGTAGTTGTACCTGTAAAAAGTGTATATCAGATCAAGTTTTCATAAAAAGCCAAGAATACTAATAATAATAATAATAATGCAATACGGAAGACGAATAAAACGTACTCATGTGTTCTCTACCATGTTGTGACTACTATTTTACTATTTAGGTAACTATTGTGTACAAAAATTTGTAACGAGTAACTCGGTGAAAAATGTAAAAATGCTATAATAGTGTTTTAATTTCGAATAAATTCGTAAAAAGTAAACTCCTTCACTTGCAATAATAATAATCCTGGAATTTGGAATTGAATTATTGATAGAGCTCAAAGCTCGAGAAAATATTTTGCATTTTTGTCTTCAATTCTATATTTATATTATACTGTTCAGTGTTGAGCATTTCTACATTCTATACTCTATGTATTCTCAATTCTCAATTCTCATCTAACGTTTTTGGCATTGTCCTTTGCTTTAATATTTTGGTTTGGATTCGCTTCAAAGATTATGTACAATACTTGTTATAAAAGCGTCCTCCTTCACTCATTTATCTATATAAGATATGCATGCGTAATGTACTATTATATTATACTGCTATAAAATATTATAATAGTTTTGCAAATTTTTTTATTTGGATGTGTACAAAATCATTATTTGTCTATTACTTGCCTACTGCTCGATCAGTTACATGCGTAATTTATAATAATACATATGAGTTATGAGGGACATTCATATTGTAAATGAAATATGTACGAAGACAAAAATAAACTAAGTGTGTAGAATAGAAATATTTTAAAAAAATACAAAGCATGTTTAGTATATTTTTAGATATTTTTTTATATTTTCTGCATGTGTTGTTTGTTGAGAAAGGATGACTTTTTAATTCTTGAGTCATCTTTTTTTTGCAAACTTTGCGTTTGGTATTTTGTATGTATTTATACACTGTACACATCAGCCAGAAAATTATCAATGGCAGTGAATCCTGAATTCTAAATCTGTATCTTCCTAAATCCTTATGCAAAAGTTCTAGATACTATGTTTACTATTTCCACACCGTAATTACCAACAAAGTAAGGTAGTTTTAAAGAAAGCTGTGACTGTGGCTTTGAGGCTTTGACCTGTACAGGAAAAGCGAAAATGTTTATGATTGTACAGTGTACATTATACAGTACACAGTAAGTTCTATTAAGCACTGAACACGTACGTATAACGTGAGTGTAGAGTGTAGTCAGTAGTCATGTAGCATGTACAATGTTTATACATACATAGTTTTAATATAATATTAAATATTATAGTGCATAGTATAATATTCCACTCAGTATACTCAGTATAGACAATAGAAATAGATGCCGAGTAGGTATACAATATATATTATATTCATCATACAGTACCATGTGGACTCTGTATTTTATGAACCTTTACAATTTACACTATGTGTCAGCAGTAGTACAAGTTTTGCAAAACTGAATCGTAGAATACTTTTGCACATAGTTCCTGCTACGGCTCAAACAGTTTTAAGTTTTGTGCTTGGTGCTTTGTGGATATTTTACTACTATAGACTATAGACTGTAATATATAGTACGAGCATTTTGCACGGGGATATGTACTATACACTATACATTACTATGTATTATACATGTACTTAAAAAACACTACACACTTGTATTTGTACTTGTACTATTGCCTAGTGCTGACTTCCATCTCCAATCTTCTTAATCTCTATTTTCCTTTTCAAATACAGTTGTTGAAGGACTTGGCTTAGGACGCCTTACGTAGTATTTGTGGTGATAAATAGTAGGCCACTCGCTCCCCGCTATACTTAATACACAATACACATGCAAAATGCATAATATTTGCTTACCTGTACAGATATGCGTATGCGTACATATATGCACGTATACGTAGTATTTTACATTTCATAGATGAAAGATATTAGATTTTTCTTAGCACACATCATTTTGTTTTGACAAATGTGAGGACTTTTGAATTTTGAATCTTTAAACTAGGATTGATTCTAAATTCTAATAAGACTATAGGTGTGTAGTATGTACTACGGAGTATTAGATGCTCAATGCTCATTCAAAGTCACAGTATTGTTCATCATTTTTACTCTACTTATATGTATCTCTGACATTTTTTGACACACAATTAAAACTCTGTGCTTATGTTTGTTACAGATATTGTATTGGTACGAATTTACTATGTTTCGGATTTTGGATTGTCACTCTTTCTTTCTACTGATATTTTGTACAATGTACAATGTCATGCCACTTGTTTGACAGAGAGGAAGTAAGAAGTAATAATAATAATAATAATGAACATAATATATTTATATAAAGAATACAGATTTGTATAATGCATGTCAAATTCATGACGCATAGAACTCTCTCTGAATCATTATGTGCGTAATGCGTATAATGTGTCTATGCATTTCTGTACGAATTACTTACTAACTGAAGTACGCAGTTGAGTGACACAGATTCTAAAATTATTTTATACAATTATATTGAATACGTGTAGAGTGTAGAGTTGAGACTTGAGTCAGAAAACAAGCTTTACTTATATTCATTTTCTTTACCTATGTTCATCATTGATCGACATAAATTGTTAATGAGAGAATAGAGGATCAAAAAAAGTTTGCTACAAGTTCCTGCAGAATCCAAGAATGAAGATTGACGAGAATTAGATGTAGAAAACGACAACAGCAACAAAGTAGCATGTATCAAAATATCTGTATCTAAAAGTTGTCGTTTAACTTTTGAGTTGAATCTCTAGTTTTTTTACTCAGGATTTAACACTATTCAAATACCTGGTAGAAACTGTACTCGTGTACATATTTTTAAAGACATTTATGTTATTATTATTATTGTATTAATTGTAGATTGTAGGTGAACTCGTTAAATGGCTACGTTGAACAGTGTGCTGTGCACTGTGCATTCTGTATTTGGTAAACAGAGTAAGTATAAAAATATCGAATGTGGAGTAAGAAAATGGATGCAGGTAAATATGATGCTACGTTTGATTTTTATTTTTTATGTATTGTGTATACGTGTCTTTGGTAGCGTACAAAGCGTAGAAAGTACACAATAAATTCCATTCTTAATTTCTTCTTTGGCAATTCATTTCAAGTTTTCAATTTTCAATGGAAAATGACATTTTTTTACCTATAGTAAATCTATGCTCTATGAAGGTTTTGGAGGTCTTCCTCTCTCTCCCTCTCTCACTCTCTCTCTGTTGTGGATGTAGTTGTAGTTGTAATTGTAATTATAGTACCTTTACACACTTTTGTAGACTCAAACTCAGTACTCTGTATGAATGAGTTTCATTCATACATACAAAGTTTGTAGTTTGTAGTTCGTAGTACCTACACTTTTTTGATGCGTACAATCTACTGTCTGTACTGTTTACAATAATATATGAAGGCGATTTTACAATAGAAAATGCGTACCTCGTACATAGTACCAATTCTTTGTCTGTTTTATGCGTGAACAACAAATGCGAATTTGACTGTACGCACGTGTCCACGTTTCATTTCCCTGTGCCATTTACTTATTATTTAGGTACATGGTGTATTATACAGTAAATAGTAAATACGGTATGTTGAAGACTGAAACATGTATAATGTATATACATAGAATACATGCACATGTACAGTAATAAGTAATAACTAGTGGCCTTCTCTCTTTCTCTTTTTCCATGTATTGTATTTTGTATGTTTGGTATTTAGTATTTGTACTTAATGTTTGATACACAACTGGGCTTATACAAAATACAGAAACGGAACTAAAAAAGTACATTCGCATTTAATTCGTGTTTTGTATTTTGTACGCATAATTGTATGTAGCCGTACATCATGTATCAGGTACTCAACTTCCGCACATCATCACAGATTTGAAAATCTCTCAAGTATAAAATAAAATAATGGGAAGGAACATCCAACGAACATCCGTGGATTTCCCCTTGCACCTTGTACTTTTCAATTTTTTAAAAATAGCATTTTCATACGAATAATAATAATAATAATTATTGTTTTTATTTTTATCGTTATTGTTTTAAAATATGAAATGAAACCACTGCTCTCTATTCTCGGTTCAATTGACTGCACTGTTACTCATGTCTGTTGACTGACGACTGACGACTGACTACTGATGAAAGTACAATTTTTACAATTCGGGATAGAGTATTTTCTTGTTTGTGCTTACAACTTCCAACTCTTACAACTTATAGGTTTTCAGTTTGCTTGTATCAAACATCAAACAGTGCTTGTTCTTGTACTTGTACGGCGTGTAATCGGGAAAAAGTTGAACGCAATCACAAGAAACAAAAGTATAAATATGGTATAAATGCACATTAAATGTATACTACAAACATTACACATTACATGTATCTATCATTAATACCATAAACTATAATTGAAATAGCATGTACTATGGAGTTGAGCATGATAAAAATGTAAATGGAGCAAGGTCATAACGATATTTGCAATTGTACGATATATTTTATTTTATGGAGTTTTGAATGGAATTGGACAGAACACCTTTGCGTTTCATTTTTTGTTTCTTTTTGCAGAGACTATGTTTAGAATGTAGTGGGTATGTAGTGGTTAAAGCGATCCACTAGTCACTGTATTAAATATTAAGTGTATTTGTATTGTACCTACCGCACATATTATTCATTATTCATAGCAAAGTCAAAGTCAGTAGTTATTCATGAAGTACGTACATGAAAAACATTGATTATCCAGTGTTCTGTGCCCAATGTCCAATGTCCAATGCATGGGGCATGGGTTTCTGCATATACATACATGAATTATTGCTGAAAAACGACAGTTGCATATCCCTATCGATTGTCACTCGTCAGTAGGAATTGCATAGAAAGAAACGGAAGAGGAGAGTAAACTGGGATTTTGAAAGACACCAGACATGAGAAATCAGTGACTTTTAATTTCAAATCACGTTATGATATTGGATATTAGTATTGGTAATGCGTGTAGCGTGTGCTGCACGCAGTAAATGCGTCAAAGATGTGCTTATTGTAGAGTCTACAATGTAGACTGTAGACTCTTGAGTGTAGACTTTAGACATGTTGAAGCATAATATAAATGTTGGTATTAGTTACACAGGAGTAATCGATATAATATATAATGTATAATATGTCTGCTTTACTGATTAGTTGTGGAAATTATACTCATTCTCATAACTCATACACTACATAAATAAATAATAAATAATGAATATAGAATATGGAATATGGAATATAGAATATGTACACAATACACATGTTATAGGGTATAATATGTATAATTATTATTGCTGTTGATATTATTTGCTATTGTTATAGTGAAACCTTGAAAAAGAGCATATATGCACGATTCAGAATTCAGAGCCTGGGATTTTATGCGTATACTTACATATTTCGTAGTTGGAGATTGGAGATTTTCCACTTGACATTTTCCATTATTTGGAGTTTATAAAGTGGTAGTAAAAAACTATGTAAAATATTAAATATAGGTAAATAAATATAGTCTCTTTTATCAAGTAAATAATTTATACATATTTCTACATGATTTGAAATGTGGATGAAGACATAAGAGACGCTAGAAACTAGTAAGTAGGCACAAGTACATGGTTTGGGGTACACAGTACACACTACACACAAATTCCATGTTCTGTGTTCTATGTTGCAAATTCTTATTCCGGGGTAGTACTTTTTTTTTCTTCTTTTTTCGCTAAAGTTTTAAAATTTTGTGTGTGTATGTGGATATGGATGTGTTTCTATGTAGAATGTTTAATGTACAATCTGCTTGTACCTGTACGCATTTTACATTTTACATTCAGATTCAGTCAAGGTAAACAGGATGGATGGAGTATGGAGTAAAATGATTGAATTGTCTATATATATTATGTATATCTACAATTATGTAGGCTATATAAATTATGCATATTATATCTACAATCCTCAGGCTACAGGCACACTCTTCTCTACTCTGTTCGTTCTTTTACTCGTAGTTTGTAGTTTGTATAATTTACGTACAAATCGCTAGTATCAAGTATCTGGTGATTTTTCCACAAAAGTTACTTTTTTTTCCGTCTCGTCTCCCTACTCTCTACCTCTTCTATTATTTTAATACTTATAAAATTGCCTCTCAAATCTCAAGCCTCAAACCACCACGTATTAGGTATAAAGTATAAGAGATAATGAATGCTTTGTAACTTGTACTGTGTGATTTGTGATTTGTGATGGACACTCTTTGTATGAATTATGAATTCATAATATTTATTTACTTTTATCAAACTCTTGTAGTATTTTTCCATGACTCTTGCATAATTTTTGTTACTCAAACCTCAAACCTCAACTGGAGAAGAAAATGAACAAATACACAGTAAATTTACGGGTGTGCAAAGTGCATATAATATGGAATATAGTACATAGCGAATGATAGTAATAATAATTATGAAATGCATTTTGTTTTTTATTTTTTGTTCCAAGCTTCCTCCAACTGATTATTAATTATTACTAATTAAAATTAACAGGATAATTTATAAATACACACATACACAATATTTGTATCCTCCAAAAAATTGCATGGAAATCGGGTCAAGGTTTAAAAAGCAAATACTTTTTGAGTAAACAGGATAGGCCATCGACATTCACCCTTTGGATTAAAATAGAAAAAGTACATGAGACATAATTTTTAATCTGTATATTTATAGCATAAAATTCTGAATACTTTTGCTACTTGGAAATCTAGTGGAAAAAATCTGTGTCGTATATAGTAAAATAGCTACTGAATCTTGAATCTTGAGTCTTGAACTCTTGAATGTTCATTTATAAAAATGTATTGTATTATGAAAAGGTGTCCAAAAATTTGGAAATAGTTTTATTGGGACATTCCACATTCGACATTCGACATCGGTATTGCAAAGTTCATGTTAGAAATACTGTACAAGTATGGGGGTTGGTTGGTTGGTGGTGGTGAGTGTAAAACTTGCAAGTACACCCAGCATCCATCATACAGCATAAAGCATAAAATACTTGAAATACACTCAGCATCTCATTGCAAATATTTTTATACCCAAAAACAGATTCTACTTTACAACATTTTACTATCAAGTAACAAGTCACCTCCTACATGTATATCTAGTATCTAGTATCTATAGTGTCTATATAATATATTATATATGTATTACACATGTATCCTATCATATCACATCACACCACTTGTCATATGCAAGGTGACTATCGAGTTCACAATATACATGGTGAATTGTGAATATCTACGACATACATATATTATTATTATAAGAGATACTTTATATTCCATGTTTTTGTTTTAGCCTGTTGTTTGTAAACACACTGTGTACTGTACACAGTGTACATTATATTATATTATATATGTGTGTGTACATATTTATAGGATATACTCTGTAGATATTATATTATACATGTACAGTTTAGTGTCGTATGATGGTTCAAAAAAGAATCAAATCTCAGCACTCGGCACTCCGTATGCTTTATGCTTGCTCAGTTTCAGTTCTCAGTTTGCGCTTTACAGTCATACATTGTAGAATAAGTTCTCTGACGACTGAATGAAATGGTACATGCTAAATGTTAAATGGTACATACTACATACTACATACTCCTCGTAGTAA
This sequence comes from Sminthurinus aureus, assembly GCA_034698265.1. Taxonomy (NCBI): domain Eukaryota; kingdom Metazoa; phylum Arthropoda; class Collembola; order Symphypleona; family Katiannidae; genus Sminthurinus; species Sminthurinus aureus. The sequence goes on from JAQGBH010003836.1 coordinate 8,417, forward strand.
ATAGTAGTAAATGTTAAGTTAACTAAACATATATATATATACGTTATACGACCACAACAATACAGAAAACAGTACACAATACACAAGTAGTCCTCGATGCCTAGATGCTCGACGTGTGAGTATCCCTGTCCTATCTACTATCAAGTATCAAGTATCTACCTTTATCACTATGTAGTATTTAACTATTCAGTATTGAGTATTTAGTATACATAGATGTATGCATATGCATACTTGTGTATTGTGTCTTGTGTATGTATCTCACTTGATGAATAATAAGGCCGTTTGACGATAATGTCGTTGACCTGGACTATTGTGCAAAAAATAAGTAAGAAAGAAAAAAAGAAATTCATTTCTGAAAGTAGGTTGATTTTTTTTTCTTCAACATTCAGCGAGGCCACTGGCCTGTGAACATCACTGGCGAAGACGAAGACGAAAGACGAAAGCCCTACAGCAACAACACCCCTTTCCATCTCTTTTATTTTAGTTTAGAGTTTTAAGGTTTAAGAAGTAAGCAGTAAGCACTAAGCACTAACGCATCATATCAATTGCATATTATTTTTATTAAACTTGCATTTTATATTATGATAATACGAATACGAATTCAAAATGGTACTATTAGCTGTGATGATCACAATACAGAGTACAGAGTAAAGGGTAAATAAAATCTTCCCCCTTGAACATTTTTCGAAAAAATCCCCAAACGGAGAGAACAGAGAACGGATCGGAAAAGTGAGCAACAACAGAAGCAGTAAAACATTCACTGCTTAATGCTTAGTGCTCCGTACTCCATACTCCACACTCAATGGTCCCTTGTGTGGGTTAGAATTGAGATAGATAGAATTGAGAATTGCAAGTATAAATTATTTAGCAAAGTAAAAAGAAACTATCATTTTATGTTTTATGCTTTATGCTCATATCAGGGAATCCCTCTACCCTCCAAAACAGTACGCAGTCGACAATGTACACTAAGCGTACTACACTGTGCACTTTATAAAGAAGCACTAAAGTTTTTAACTGTAATAGATGTAATGTGTAATATGTATCCACACTCCATACTATATATATTCACATATTTCACATACACTTGCACATTCAAACAATATTATAGCAATAATATAGCTAGAATACTGTGCATATGTATTATGTATGTATAATGTAGGTAATACCTCTGTACTCTGTACACTGTATTCTGTATACAAGTGGTTTTAGCAGTAACTCATGTATAACTATTAACTATACGAAAAATATACAAATATATAAATATGTTTATACATGTACAATGTACATTTAACATTGCATATATGTAGAAGAGAGAGAAATTCACTCACTCACAACTCCACACTCCACACACACTTTAAACTCTAAACTCTAAGTTCCAAACTCCAAACAATCTTAAAGTCACTTGGAAAATATTAACAAGTATTAAGTATATCACAGCATCTTTTTGTTAACTTTTTTTACTCTCCGTGTCCTTGCGGTCTCCATTTTATATAAGAGGCTGCTAGTTTTGCTTTGCTATTGTTTGCTATTCGCTATTATTTGCTATACTAGCTTGTAGCTCGTAGCATCACGGCATCATGTAACATGTATCTTTGACTGTGTAATAGTGTAATATGTAGATAGTAGATTATGACTCATAACACATTAATAGAGTATTGAGTCTTGAGCTTAGAGTTTAGAATATCATCCAATTTTTTCACAGTATTATTTATGATACATAATGTTAAATATTAAATATTTTATACAGTTTCTCTACAAATAGAATTGCAGGACGCAAAGAGGCGAATTTAAAATTTGAAGCATTTAAAGTTTTGTATTTGATATTTATACACATGCAAAATGATATGTTGTGTATGTTGATTGAAATTTTTTATTTCATTATTTAGATATTATTGAATTGAAGAAAAACTTGTCGAAGTAATTTTCCGATTCAAAATTCAAAATGCCAAGTTTAGAAACTGCAATAATTAATATTTAATTAGACATTAGATAGACTAGGAAATACTGTGTAATGAAACAATGATAGCACACTGGATAATTTTACTTGTTTACGTTTTTTTGGTATGAATGTACGTATTGAGTATTCAGTATTGAGCATTGAGCATTAGAAAAGGTAGAGTGCACATTTACTGTTATATTAGTTGTGGTGTGATGACAATGTTATGATGATATAAGTAAGTACATTATATATTATATTATACATGTTGATGGAAATTACAAACAATAGCTGTTGACACTTTTACTTGTCGACTAGTCATAATACATAATACAAGCGGGAGAAATGTACATTGTACAATGTACGAGGCAGAATATAGGAGATGTTAGATGTTAGATATCAAAGTCACAACCGTTTTTCAGTATATCTTAAAGCATAGATGTGTACTTACTTGTCTATTATAATTTACAAATTTACAATATGCCCGGTATAAGTACTGTGTAGTGTATTTTGTATTTCAAAGTTTTAAAAACCTCCACAGTCAATGTTACTTTCTTTGTAATATCGGTTTTGGCAACTGTACATATGGTATAAGGTATATGGTATAGGTAATGTGGTGTGTGTATAAATTGTAGACGACAATATCAGTAAACCCAATGCAAGTAGAATGTAGAATGTACTCACCACTCACCTTGCGTCTACAAAATACTATTGTGCCCTATTCCATTGGAATCAGAGGAAAATCTAAAATCTTGCGTATTTTAATCTCAAAGGACATTATTTATTATTTACTTTTCTACGATCTCTGATCTCTGATGAGTGAAATATTTGCTTTTTACCGTCTACTCTACTCCTTTCTCGTTGCTCTTTGCTCCTTGCTCTTTGCTATGCCATTCAGGGAATGTTTAGTATAAAAATAGAGTTAAAATGCTATTTTTAACCACTTTTTCCATTTTACATATATACAGTACACGCAAAACATGTACATGTTTATATCGTATAAAATATAAAATCAGAAATGCACAACATTATGGATATTGAATAAATCCAAAACTTCACACTCACTATCAACTATCAGTACATTATAGAGTATGGAGTATGGAGATATGTACTTTATCGTAGATAAAATATAAAATATCAGTCCTCGGTCACTTTAGTCTATAGTCATTCCGAAGGAAAATGTAATACAAAAAACTTTATATTTCTCTAAAAAACTGTGCAAATATTGGCAACGCATAAAATATTATTTATCCGTTCAATCCGTTCTCCGTTCGTAACTTTCAATTTTTCAAATCTCAAGTTACATATTACTTCTATAATCTACAGAGAGGCGGAATAAGGCATGGACAATGGACACAAAGGCTGAAGTCTGAAGATGTATAATTCCAGACTCCAGCAAGTAGTAACTAAATACAGTAGCTACTAGCTAGCAGTACATAGTACAGTGAATTTGTCAGTAAACGGTGAACAAAATCATTTTAAATTTGCATAATTTATTCCCGGGAAGATTTTCAAGGTTGATAGTTGATAATACAGAGAACATTTAAATTTCCGTACAAAAATTATGTACTAGAAGCTTACATCTTACGTACCCAGGCACATAATGTCGCATAACGCATAATGCATCATAAATCATATGCCTGTTTAATAACCAACTTGTAGAACGTAGAATATGTTGAACTTTTTTGTGTCAGAGCGTCTGAGAGATCCTTCGACATTCTAATTTTGGTGTAGTCCGGAACACCTAACATCACGTTGAAATTTCACCATCCATCATTCATCAGTTTTCACTTTTGCTAATGCATAATGTAGCAAAACCTATGTTTATTGATTATGTATAAGATGTAAGAAGCATCCATCTCCTTTTTTTCTATTATCGATTATCAATGTATTTATGTATTTATTGGTTTTGTAGTAATAGCGAAAAACAATAAAATCGTCACTGAAAAATTAAAAAATATAAATTATTTTACAGCACTGTGACGTATAATTAGGTTATGAGTAGTAATGCAGATAAAAAGATAGAAGATAGAAGACTGGGCGTTTTTATTGTGATATTTATTATTCACTTCTTTTTTCATTTATTTTACTTGGTACAAAATACCTACTTTTTTGTGTATTCTGATTTCTAATAGATCATGCCAAAACTTGTTGTTTCATAGATACTTGTGGGAAATAGAGATTTCATGCATGCAAAAGGTAGTATACATATATTGATTTTATTGGCACAACTTGCTACTCCCTAATGCATAGTGTACAGTGTACTGATTGTAAAAAGTTTGCAATTTGATAAGAAAACGTATATAATATATAATCAATTGGTCTGTAGATTATTCAGTCAAAAGTCAAAAAGTACATGTAATACTAACAATAAATACTATATGTTATAAAACAAATACTCACGTTTTATCTCCTTTCATACTGACTATCAACTGCTAACTACCAATACTGGATTTATTTTTACGCATTACGCATCCAACATCCACTCTCAGCTTAACCAAAAACCAAAAAGATTAGAGCTTCAGATTGCAGATATGAAATGATTCATTTTTCAAACGATTGGAAAACCCAAGATTTCATTTTTCATGATGCTGAACCTTGTCATTAGTCATTACTTTTTGTTTGGTTTTGAATTTTACATTTTACACGCACAATGTAAATCTTTTGTATCTTTACTATATGTAATTCAGGTTGACAAAGGACAAAAGTTAAAAAATATGACAGCATTAAGAATTAAGATTGTTCAACCTTTGACAACTTTTACAACTGATAGTATCATTGACATTTCATTTCAAAATTCAGACAAAAGTCCGATATTCAATAATATTCAATGTCTCAAGTCCCAAGTCTCGAGAAAATCCCCAGGTGTGCTGTTTAGTAATTTAAGGCCATGTATCTGCATAAAATATTCATAAACACTCATGAAAAGCCAAAAAAATATTGTAATTTCTTGAATATCAAATCTTGAACTTTGACCTTTGACATTAGTTGGGAGCTGGGACATAGAAATAATCATGGTTATGACATTATATTAAATATATTATGCTACTGGATACTGGAGTCAATATAATATATACTGTACTCAGTTCTCAGATAATGCATCGAGATTTGCCACCAAAATGGTTTAAAGTTTAAAGTGTTATATAAAACATTAAACACACAACATGGAATGTATTATATATTTCATATTTTATTATATAAGTGATGAGAACTGAAACTAAAGGAGAGCGAGTTAGCGACAGTAGACAGCCGACAGTACATAAATAATCCATATTGAATGAGACTTGGTATCGTATAATATTATTCTCTTTCAAATAAATATTATGAAGTATCAAAATAAATAAGCAAAGTTGAACTTTTTTCACTTATGAATATCATGCATACTTCTCACGTTTAACTATCCATGTGTATACATACGTTATAAGTTATATGTAATTCTGTAATCTGTAATGTAAGTACATACATGTAGTTTGTAGTTAGTATTTGGCATTTAGTTGTATGTTGTATTAAACACACTACACATTACTTTACTTACACATCATCAAGTGTGTGTGTGTGAGTATCCAAGCTAAAAGTACACAAGTAAGTAATATCAGTTTGTCAAGGTCGGGGAGAGTCTGACTTTTTTTTTCTATATGAACATAGAACATAGGGATTCTCCCGAGGACATCCAAACCACCACAATTAAACGCAGGTGTATTGTAGATTCTATATTATATCTGCATTTTTCTATGTTATAGATAACTAATAGCTGATAGTAGATAGACAAAACACTGTGCAAAAAGTATTGTATGTTGTAAAATCTATAAAAAAAATTAAGAGGCAAAATGCGTCCTTTGAGAACGTTAATATTAAAAAACATTGTAGTAACAAATCAGGATTTTCATGGTTTGTCCATACGCCAAAAGTCGGGAAAATTAGGAATCAGAATAATATAATTCGGTATATTTGATATTATTTGGATGTAGTTAAAATTTAAATATATTTAAAATTGAAGTATATTATGTTTGCAATATGATAAGAAATAAAATTCTTTTTCTTGCCTTTGTTTTCATGATTCTAAATAAATAAATATATACCGTGTACACATTGATAACATTATGCGACTCACGAACAGCACTTGTGCTATATTTTAGGACAAAAAGTTGTCTTTAATTGATGAACTGCAAGTAATTAGGATTATTTTACTATTTTAAGAACAAATAATAAGGTAGCCCATATATACATAAATAATGTACCATGTATTTCAAATTCAGAATAATTCTATTATGTCACTAGTCACTACATACTACATGCTACATGGCCACTTTCTTTTGCTGTTCTGGATTCTGAATGTTATTCCTACTCACCGAATTACTTTCATACATGAGACATGAACAGAGAAACCTTTTAGACCAGAATAAAAACAATACCTTGGACTTTAGGCGTAATAAACATTAAACAATAATAAGTTGTGAGGGGGAATACTCGAGACTCTCGAGAGTGGAAAAACTACTGTAGATATACAATGTAATATTTTATATCCCATGTGTGTGTATAGTGTATGCAGTATGCACATCGTATGAATATGAAAGTAGGGCTAAACGTCATCATCATTTAGAATTTAGAGAACGTGTAGGTGTAAGGTGTAATAGAGCACCTTAAAAAAGGACGACACAAATAAATAACTTTGCTTTGTGTACGTAAGAGTGTTTATGTTTTTTTGTATACACATAAATGTGTAAGATAATATGCAGAATGAATACCACTGGAGACGAAAGAGTAAAGAGCCATGGACAAAACCTGGAGTAGGCATGTGTACAATGTATTGTGTATTACCCTGGTTTTCGGATGGAAGACTAATATACCGTAAATGATGCTGATGACGACAAAGGAGAGAAGGAAAGTTAAAAAACTTACGTACGTTTGTACCTTCACATATACATACGTACGTGGTACGTGGACTACGGACGCACACTATCGGTTCATTCGAAGCAATTTTAGTACAGGCCAAAGACGAAAAAAAAGAAGATTGGAATAACTACGGATGACTACAAACATACAATGTATACAAACATACAATATATCCGCCATCAAAATTATCTATATCATGTATAGAAAATATTACTCTTTACTCTTTGCTTTATTACGTCGATGTATCTCGAATCTCGACGTATATCGTATGGATTATGGATAAAAGTTGTGAGTATATGCACTATGCATATGCCCGCAATAAATGTACAATGTAACTATGCAAGTGCAAATACGTACATTGTGTATTATGTATCAATGTATCATATGTGAATGAAGGAGAAGGAGAGCGATAGTAAGAAAGAAGAATGTGTGTATAATAAAATAAGTATATCGTATATGGTTCCTCGGTAGTTCTCGGTGTAATAGGGCAAGCTTATTTTCCTAGAGCCTCAGATTGAGAATTGAGAGTTGAGAGTGTAATGGAAAGGAATTCCAAAAAAACGATGACGACAAAACTCTCCGAATGACGTCAGTAGAAAAAGAGTACGACCACCACCATACACCATACAGTTACCGTACAGTGTGTACCGCAAGGACAGAAACTTTGGCTAGTCGGATAAAACATGTGTAGAATGAGCTCAATAAGAGAATACCCGCTAAGTCAAGGTTCGGAGTCTGACTCTCTCTCTCTCACTCTCTCCTTCAGTAGTTTCTCTTTCTTTCCTTCTTTCTCTCACTTTCGCCCACACTCTCTACCTACCTCAAATCTATCCGTGCACATGTATCTAGTATCTAGGTATTATGTGTAGGATGTAACTACATATATATGTTTTACGCCTTGGGTATATCAAAAACTTTGTTCTCGATATTCTACTCTACTGTGGTCTTTAGCCTAAATTTATGCGACTAATGGACGGAAAACTTTTGATATCTTCCAACTCTTTGCTACAACACTCGTGCATTAAGCATAATTCAATAACTGACTGATTGATATGTATATTTTTAGTATATGAATAGGTATCCAGTATGGATTCTATATTCTAAATGTTCTATAACTGAAAATATATTTCCTTTGTCTCTAGTTTATTTCTTTCACAGAATCCCTTCCCTCGCATCTCACATCTGATGTTGATGCTTCTGGATTCTGGATAACACGGAAATTCCCTTACAGGCAAATACGTGCACACACAGTATTCATTTTGTACAGTCAATTGTGTTTATTTTTAAACCACGCAAATATAAGTAATATACCAACACTACACTTGAAGGCTATCTTCTATATTCTTCATTTGATTAAATTCATTATATGTAATACGTATACGATATGCAACTTAAATATACGTGATGTTTTTCATCAAGAACAAATGTTTTATTTAGGAAATAAAATTTTTCACGTCCTCTAAAATGTATTTGTATATGCCGTACACTGAAAGTATCTTAAATTCTGAATGAATACATGCATGTATTGTTATGCATAGTTTATGTACAACACATCCCGATTTTGAAGTTGACATTTGACCTTTTATGCTGTACCTTACAGTATGTAATAATGCACTAACATTGTATGTAATAAGTAATAAGACAACCAGCAAGAATGAACTTTAGAAATAAAAAATGCAATGAACTTTTCATTTCTGCTCTCTTCAATATTCGAGAAAAGAAATTGAACAAAAATTACCGTAATAAACAATTAATGGTACAATTAAGTTTCTTAATTATTGCCTAGAACTCAAATATTGCTTTTCATAACTGCCATTTCTACTATTAACATGTATTATTATGATGAAAATATTATATTGTTAAAATGCCCCCTCATAATATGCATACATGTTTTTTGGTTATAGCCTATTACTATTGTTTACTACTACCACTACATGCAGAATAAAAATAAACTATAATAATATTATGGTCAACTGCATGTCAATGCTTGTTATCATGAATTATGAACATGAACACAACAAAAAAAATAAATAAGTTCAATGTGAAGGTTTACGAATCAGACTTTTAAAAAAATGGTTAGTTTTTGTATAATAATATATTGCTTTTATTGAAAACATGCGTATACAATGTACATTGTAAGTATATGTAAACGCACGGAGACGGATTTTTCACTTATTTTATCATTGAATAATGTCACTTAATGTAGTCACGAAAACAAAACAAAACAAAAAAACAGGAAAATTTTCATAAAGATAATATACAATATTTTTTTACATGGCATTTCCTTATAATATAATATATAATGCTGTGTTTTTATACATTATAATATTTCATGTATGTTTCGTGTACACAATAATATATAATATATATACAACGTAAAACGTAAAAGTACAATTTGATTCTTGTATCGCTCAAAAAAAAAAAACTTATTCATATACATATTATTTGTATTTGTATAATAATATTATTATATTATAGAATGATCGATTATTGTTGTAATTATAATAATAATATAATATAATAATAATATAGTATGATGATTTAACAAGTAACATAAAACATATTTATTGTGTATGGTGAAAGGTATAGAGCATAATATAAAATTCGTATTTATACTGAAAAACAGGCTAGATTAAACTCTTTCTCTTCCATCATAGTAAACTTAGTTCGTAGCGTATCCCTTTCGTTATACAGTGAAAACAACATTATTACTCTTCCTGCTTTGGTTATCTTCTATAACGGTACATCAAAAAAATCTCAGTTTGGTTTAAAATAACCAATAATTGTAGCACTAAATTATCATCTCGGTATGTGATTTTTTTTTTGAAAAAAAAATCCCTGTTCTCTTTCTTTTTTTCTCTATTTCATCTTTGTTTATTTTTTACTTAATCGATTTGTTTACCTGGCTTTTTTTTGAAAGATTTCGTAGTAAATTCGTCTCCTTTTTCCGACACGTATATTTATATATATCAAGAATTTTCAACATCAAAATATACTATTTTTACGTATAGTATGAATACATATTTACGTTTCGTTTTTTTTTTTTGCACGTTTCATTTCGTACTTTCTACCTCGTGAAAGTTATTATTGATTTTATACTATTTTGTAAAATAAAAGAAATGTTATTTAGTACACTTGCTAGTTTTTTATGATGTTGAACTACATCATATTTTAGTACAAGTTATATATACAACATCCTAAATATCTTACAGATGATGTACATTATTTTGAACCTTATACATAATAGTATTTCTAACTATATAATACAATATTACTATAGTTTGTTTTGTCTGCCTCAGATAATATGCAATATGAATGAATTTACATATTACTATTCATCTACCTTCATAGTATAATAAT
>JAQGBH010003837.1:0-18599 GCA_034698265.1 Sminthurinus aureus
AAACACGCTGAGCGGGACTGGTCCGGCTGCATTTAGTCGCACTCCATTTCGTAATAGTTAAGGGCTTGTCATCCTTGACGCTGAGGTCCGCTCTGAAATTCAAACCACATGAACATCATTCTGACACTTTTTGGGGAAACCTGGTCTTCTTCCCTAGCGAAGCGAAGGGTGATTATTCTATGGAATCAAAGAGAAACGAGATCAACCGAGTTACAATTTACAATTAAAATCAAAGTAAAAGTTAAATAATAATTATAAATTATTATTGTAGTTTAAAAAGTTTATTCGTGCTTTGAATTTGGCTGATTGGCGGAAAGAGATGAAATGATTTATCACGAGGACTAATCCACGCCGAACTTTTTATCTTAATTTCAGATTTTTGTATTATTGATTGTGAAGCGTGATCAAAATTTTGAAATTGTGAATCCCGATTGAATTTTGTGAGTTTCGTCCTTATTTTTATGCTTTTTACGCTCGTGTGGCTTATCTTTCTTGATCTCCACTCCAATACATAACAATCGTACCTACTTTGTATTTTATGTGTGTGTAGAAATTGTCATTTGCTATTTGCTATTTCATGACAAAAACCTGTGTTAATCTTAATTTCCATATCTTTTTTACAGAGAGATTTGCTTCTGATATTTGTTGGAGATAAAGACAAGAATAATCTGGATCATCTGGAGATTGGTCATTAGAAATTAGAAAGATGGGAAAATCTTACATCATTATGTAAGCAAACATCGGATTTTAAAATATGATGTAAAGTTACTTTGTATAATATATTTCATATCACACATGAAATATAATGATAATTAGCATATTTCTTAAATGATCTGAATGAAATGCAAATAAAATTTTAAATCAGCAACCACATTATTTGATTGCTTTGATGTTTAGTATTTCCAATCTCCCTTTACATTTTACATTACATTAATAAAACCATTGTGATTTGTATTGTTTATTGTTAGGTGTAAACATATTAAGGGAGTTTTATGGGAGATCCATTTCGGAGGCTTCGGACCCATGCATGAATCATTTGACATGCCATTGCCTTTGAATAACTTTCTTATGAAGTTTCCACAGTTTGTCGTAAATCCGAATACCGGCGGAATGAAATATACATACTCGGAAAAAGATGCAACAACACCACCAATTGCAATTGTACAAAGAATTATCAATCATCTGTTGGAAAATAGTCATGGCCAAATTACCAATTCTTCAGCTTTGAGTACTCAATCTCCATTTGCTACTTATACATGGACAGTTAACGTCTGATTACCCATTTTATCCATGAAATCTAATTGAGTCAAAGTAGTGAAAATCAAAGTATTTTTTAATTGTTGAAGTTTGTCTCATTATAATATTATGCATTATTGGTAAAATGATTGAGTGTTGAATTGGTTTTCATTAGTTGTTATTGTGTATTGTTTAAAATTCAAAAGTTGAATTATTGATTCTAAAATATAAAATTAAACTAAAACCATAATTTGTTCTGTTTTGTTGTGTATACATGATGTATAATATTTTCAGATGTCATCAATAAATCAACAAGTTTAACAACATTTATATTTCGTATCGCTCCACTGTCTCTCGTGAAAAAAGTTGTGTTTTTATTATTTTTTATTATTTTGTATCTCAGTTTTACTTAATAATATTAGATATTAGCCTACGGTTTAAAAAGTATCATTCATTACCATTAATCATTAATTATTATAGTCCATCTACGTATAAAGTATAAAAAACTGGTCTAAACTTACAAATCTAGATTGTAGATTTCTTTAAAAATAGAGACTTTCCCTTTTTTTTAGTAGAATGCTCTTTTTTTTATTTAAAAAGAACAAAATGACAATAATATAAAAATTAATTATTATTTATTATTTTTTGGTCCCTATGATTTTTTTGTCCTACTCTTTTGTGTTGTGGATAAAGTCATACTCTGTACAAATTCTTTTCTCTGTTGTTCTAATAATTCTTCGAGGTGATTGATTCGGAATGAAGCTTTTTCTAATTGTTTTTGTAGCTCGAGGATTGTTTCCTCCTTCCTCGCCATTGCCTGAACCACTCGCTGTCCAACTTTGTCCAGTTCATTATCCTTCTCTTGTCGGACTCTCTCCAGTTCCATTGCATGTTGTTCCTGCTCTAATTTTTGTTTTGATTTTAATTCAATGACGGAGGCCTTTACGGCCATACAATCTTGCTCCAGACTTTCAATCTGTGTGACGAATTCTCTCCGAATCACAGCAGTTAAATTCGCTCGTTCTTCCAGCATCTTCATGTTACTGTCTGCGAGCTCACTGTTTTGTTTCTCTTTGAGATTCACCGTCGTCCTCAGAGTGAAAATTTCCTCTTCTTTTCCAATGAGTTCAGCTTTGACTTGGCTAAATTTTTGTTTCAGCTCCTTTTCACAATCTTCAAATTCTTGGATTTCTGCAGTGAATTTCTCTTGAAGTCTCTTTAGTCGATTTTCATACATTTCTTCTTGTTCTTTCCACTGTTTTTCAAAATCGGATCTTAGTTTCTTTTCCCGCTCTTCCATTTCTGCCTCCTTCTCAACTTTGTGGGATTGGGCGATGATGATTTCTCTCTCGGTGATTGCCTGTTCCAGTTTCTTGTTGTAGCTGGCTATATAATTTTCTCGCTCCGCCTCATTGACATTAGCGAGTGCTTTTAGCTCACTCTCATGGCGCCGCTCTTGACTCGCTAATTTAGTTTCGTATTGTTCCTTCAAACTGTCAAATTCAACTTCCGCTTTGATTTCAACCTTTCTTATGTTTTCCTGGATGAGATCTTTTACTTTTTGTTGCTCCACTTCAAAGCGTTCTCGCTCCTCGTGGATTTCATTTGTATAGCGGCGCTTTTGGGCGTCTAGCTCTTGTCTCATGTGCTCCAACTCCCCCTCGTGGTGACGATGGACGAGTTCCCGCTCTCTCCTAATGGCATCATCCTTCTCTCGATTCATTTGGTCTCGGATTTCAGCAGCTTGTTTTGCCAGTTTTCGCGAACAGCGTTCTTCCATTTCATTCAGCTCTTGAGCGTGCCATGCGCGAGTTTCACTCATTTCCTGTTGATGCCTTTGGATTACTCGCTGAAGTTCCGGCTCAAGACCTTTTATTGTGGTTTCTCGGATTTCCTGGGTTTTATTCCCCATCCATTTGGCACGACGGGTTTTTTCACTATTTTCATGCATTCGTCGAAGACGCTTGATTTCCTCCAAGTGTTTTTCTTGAAGGGCTTTTACAGTGTCTTGATGTTTTATCTCCAGGTTTTGTAGGTCACGGAGGACTTTTTCACATTTTTCCTGTAGGGCACGCTTCTCACTTATCAGTTGGTCCAGGAAGGCTTGATGACGTGTGAGGGCCAGTTCAAATTCCTCTTGTTGAAGTTTTAGTCGCTTTTTTAGATCTCGCTCGGAATTTCTAAGGGGAAAAATTGTAAAGAAATTTAAAATTCAACATTTTTTAACATAAAATTTCTGCTTTTAAAATTTGAAATTGAGCTGATGGTATGAATTTAAAATTTGAAGTATTATTACTTGATGTGACGCATATTCAATTCTCTTTGATTTATCAGCGTTTCTTCTAAAACTGTGATGTTGTGTTGACTCTCCTCAATTTTCCTCTCCAGTAAAATCACCTCACGGGCAAGTTCACAAGAGCCACGGCGAATCAAAGAGTCCATTCTATTTATTAGCAATTAGTAATGACAAATTAAAATTTGTACGTGTATCGGCAGGCTTAGTCAGCAAGTATTCTACATATTTGTAGAGGACCTTACAACGACAAAAAAATAACCGGCGTTGAAATTATTCAATTATCTAAATTTAGTTTTGTTTTTCATTTTTTAATAATTACGTGTGATGTGGATATTCCTGTCTGCCCCCGAAATTTGGATGACTGTCCACCCCATTGCTATTTCCAGCGCCTCCACCGCCACCTCCGCCTGGAGATTTATCCAGTTGTAGATTAAAAAGAGTTTCTCTATCCGATTTTTCAACTTGGTCCAAAAAGGAAAAAATGTTTCTGTACAGTATAAAAAATGTATCTTTTATTAGTATTTTCAATTTTCAATCTCCAAAGAAAGTAAATATTTAAATTCAACTGACTCACTTTGTCTTCTCATCATTTGTCTCCCAATTAGTTCTCGGCGTGGACCCACTCAACATTTCCCATCTCGGTGACTGAATTGAACTGGCCACGGACGTTGGTCTCCTCTGCTGTGTTGACATTTGCTGGTGATACTGAACTTGGTTTTGATATTGTTCACTACATGATGAAAGTCTGGTGGGTTCATCCGTTTGGAAAGAGCGGGCACTTGGAAGGTCACCATTGGCATTGAAATTGGCACTTTTCTCCTTATCTCGGTCAAAATCATACTCATGAAGAGGTTCGTGATTTGTACCTTGTTTTTGTTTAGGGCTCTCCAGTCCCATGGACAAAGGTGGCAGTGGGAGTCTGGATGAACTGGACGAAGAGAGTTGACGAGGAGAATCAAAATTTTGAGGAGGGTTGGATGTTGATGTAAAACGGGTGTTCTTTTTTCTAGGTGAGTCGTTTGAATTACAACTATTTCCATTTGCAGGAATCCGAGGAGTGCTGCAACTTCCTCCCGGAGTACACGGTCTGGATGGAACTATATTGTCGTAGTAAAGAGCGGGAGGTGAAATTGTTGAGATACTTGGATAACTCCGCAATTTTTCTATTATTTCATCGTGTTCATCTTCGTTCTGGTATTGGTTTTGGTTTTGGCTGGATTTTGGTTCACAATCTCCTTTTCCCGATGCCATTGGCGAAAGGGGAAAATCAAAATTTAATTTCTCCTCATCTTCAATTCTTTTGAGTGTGGCGAGTATGCGAGCGTAGGATTCTTTTGTCTCTGGAAGCCGGCTATTGGATTTAGCGGCGGGAGATCCGGATCCGGACGCGGATCCAGATACAAATTCCGATTTTGGCGATTTTGGTCGTTGCTGTTGTTTTGAAGTTGGAGTGGGATAAAGTGGAGATGAAGGTTCTTTCAAAGGGGAATTATCACGAGATTCTTTGTATTGTTTTTCCTGTTTGGTTTTCCTCCTATCCTCTTCATTTCCATTTTCAACTAGTTCCATTTCATCACTCTGCTCATTCAGAAACCTTTCCTCGTCCGTTTCGGATATCGGACTATTTCGGAGGGAGTGGAAAAGGAGCATTTCTGAAAATTGTTCAGAGTAACTGTGACCCTGACTCTGATGACTGTGAGAAAAAGACTGAGAATGTTGAAGCGGAGGATGAGCAGAAGAAGAAGAAGAATGAGGAAGTCGATCCGAATCTGAATTAGTCCGAGTAGAATTATTGTGTGAATGCAAATGTGGAGTTTGAAAGGTAACTTTAGAATTTGTTTTTGTACTGGAACTGGAATTGGGGTTGGGATTTACGTTGGCCGCAGAGGAATTCCGTCGGATTTTGGTCCCATGTTTTGAATGTGAATGTGAATGGGAATTTGAGTGAGTGTGAGGGTTGTGTGTGGCACTTGAAGAGTTTTGAACTTGAATTGGAATTGAAACACCTGCCGGTGGCTGCACAAAGGAAGAGAGAGAGAAACACATATACATATAATTTTCCTTTTGTTCAATGAAAATTGTTATTATTGAATTTTGATGTGAAGCTTGTGCAATGTGCATACTTTTAAAGGCTCCTGAGTTTTCAGTTTGATGGGAACGGATCGTGGTGGCTTCCCCTGCTTACTGTTACTTGTACTAATTTTTAACTGCAATAATATAATGATCAAGTCATTTTAAATTTTAATAAATAAATCAAATACAAAAATAATGATTAATGACAGAATGAGTGTTTTGTGTTTTTTTGATTTGTCTCACATTGAGATTATTACTCTTCCGCCCTGTCATAATGTCCGACTGGATGTAAATTGAGAGGATCTCATCTATTTTCTGCTGATGCGCTTCACTGGTACTGGCACTTGCACTTGCAGTCGTCGACATCGATGTTGACGAGGAAAATGTATGGAAAATTCTTGTGAATTTCAGATTTTAGCGTTTTATCTCGCCTGCACTTTCAATTTCCAATTTCCAATTTTGTATTTTGATCACTGATTATCCTCCTTTTATACTCATGTCCATCAAGATGAAATCTAAAAATTAAATAAGTAACATACAATTACAAGCATGAATTTACATTTTTACAATAAAGAACATACATTTTTAGTGATAGTTCGACGCCGCTTGTATGTTTACATGTGCTGTAGCCAACCGTTTTAATACAGCAACGTAAAATTCCAGACCGAAAATGCTTTGTATAAACAGAAAAGAACTTACGATCGCAAGCAGAAACCTTAGAAAAATAATTCCGTCTTCAAAGGCACTATAATAAGAATTCTGCAACTATTATTTTTTAAATGAAACTTGTCCCTGGACTGATTTGGTTTGGTTAGGTTGCTGTCGAGGATGACGATGTGTATCTTTCTTCTTGTTTAAAGCTCAATGGTATGTGTACATATTGTGTAATGCGTGAGACATGTGTTTATTTATTTATTTATTTTATTTCTTAAAAATAAGTAGCTGATTGGATTGCACTGGATTGTGAGTTGTGAGTACAAGAAAATAAATCTCATGTATAAAAAACTTAGTTTGTAAAAATACTTATAATCTGTTCTGGTCTCTGGTATGACAGTGTCTATAAGCTTATTTGTGTGTGACTGTACCTACTAATTTTAATTGTAGAATCTAGAATCTAGATAAAATGTCAAAAGTCAAAACTAAACAAAATTATCAATATTGTACAAAATCTAACAACTTTTACGGTAAAAGATATTGATGAAAGACAATTTTTCTGCTTTGCTTGTTCCTCCGCCGTGTTGTGTCGTGTCGTTTTCTTTAATTTCAAAGGATCGGATTGTTCTGTTTTTATCTACAAAATTTAAATAACTAACCTTATTTTACTGTAGTATAAAAAAGTTTAGAAAAAAAGAAAGGGGAAAAAACGTCAAAAGGGAGAAAAGTGAAAAAATCCAGAATCCAAAATCCAAAATCCACGCAATAAAATTTGTTATTTATTATCTCAAAACGTCGGTTTTCAGTTCTCAGTTCTCAGTTTTCAAATTATTTTGCTGGTCGATTCAAAATTCAAAATTCTGTGTTGTGTATTATATCTATAAAATTGAACGCAGATATATGCTCCGCAACAGAAAAGCATATACAGAGTATAGTGAAGAGTGTAGTGTGAAAAAGTTTTCCGTTCCCCTCCTTTTCCCTTTGTTGATGTTTTCTGGACAACGGTTGCCCAGACAACCAGTTAGGTGGAAGTCGGAATTGGGAATGGAATATAGAAAATGGAAAGCAGAGGAAAAGAGAAGAAGAGGAGAGAGAGAAAAGAGGAGCAGGTTTGGAAAAGCAAAGCTGAGGATTGAAAATTGAAAATGAGAATAAAAGGAGGGAAATGTTTCCTTCCAATTTCGCTTGGCCTGCCTGTCATTTGTCCATCGGCAATTGGCATTTGACATTGTTCACTTTTGGCATTGTACTATAATATTTACATGTTATTTGCTGTATAGGCATCATCATTTTTCTTCACCATTTAGAATGAACTTGTGAATCATGAAGTAGGAAATATGAAATAATATAAGGATTAAGAATACATCCGGACTTGAGGCCTTATTGCCAAGTATCTTTGCTTCGTCCAACATTTCATTACAACTGTTTTGTGTTTTGTATCTTCCACATGTTCCACATTTCATTTTAGAGTTGAGGCTTCAAGTTTCAAAAGGAAGTTGGGAGTTGTATCGATTTTAATTACCTACAAGGAATATGTCTTGGTCAATGTACGGAGGAAAACAACACCCAAATAAGACCTACCACTCACGTACTGAAGTTTGGGAGCTAAAAAATGTGAACGGCTCTCAATTTTTACAAAAATAAAATATAAATGTCATTTGGCTAACAGGACAAAAAAACAATAATTCATTCTCAATTCTAATGCTCCTTTTCTTCGGTCGCATGTGGGGCGTTTTAAATTCCGTGTGTAAAAAAAGAAGAAAATTTCATGTCTGCTGTAATATGGATTCGACAATTTTTTAGTTTTTACATTTCGAGGGTTATCTTTTCAAAAATAAAATGTACCATGTAAAATGCACAGGACATTTTGCTTTTGAAAAAAGATAACCCTCGATTTGTCATTTGTTTTATCTTTAATTCCTCTAGTTCACGCCAAGTCTCAAGTTGTTTTCATCTGCTCCCTCCAATCTCCAACTTCCATACCATAAATTTCCCTATTTTATTATTTACACAATTTTATGGTTTTATAGGACCATTTACGTTACATTCATAATAATAATTACGATTACTATGCCCTAAAACTATTTTCAACAACTGACACTTGAATTTTCACCGTCTGGATTCTGAATTTGTGATTTTCCCAAATCTCAACATTCCAAACATTCAGCATGACAAAAATCCTTTGGGATTCTTCAAAAAACAAAAACCTTTGGTGACCCCTAGAGGTCACAAAACGCAGAGCCCCGAAAAGTCGTAAAGGAAAAGTTGTTAGGGGTGGTCTGAAGTACCTCTGTGCAAAATTTGAGCCCGATCCATCGGGGGGGGGGGATTTTGCTATATAAATCGTGCGGGGTCCTTGAGAATTCACTTCTCGATTCTCCATCCTTCGTTTTTTTTCAGTAAGACTCTTCAAGATTTACAGATCGTCAGTTACCAATTATCAGGATGAATAAGATTTTTGCTCTCGGCGTCCTCAGTGTTCTAAGTCGCGTGTTATTTCTTTTGTAGTTCGTATTGTATCATTTAAAGTTTAAATGAAATGAATCATATTTTTGTACACTTTATGTTTTATATTTTAGGCGATTTGGCTGTTCATCAGTACTTTGACGTTGGCGGTGGAAGTTGATGAGGATTTCTTTGGCTCTGGCAGTTTTGAATTATTTGCAACAAACAGTTCAAATGAGACTGCAGCTTGTGAGCCAGATCCTTTTGATGCAGTGGTGGGTTGTAAGGCTTCCAAATCCAAGAAGGCTGGGCATGGTAAGCTATTTCCCGATGGGTGGTTCAAACTACTACGTCCAATGTACCTTCATCTCCAAAGCCCAAGGATATACAATGACCATCCTCAGCTGTGCCCCAGACAAAGTGCCAACCATTGACAATTGTACCAAGCCAAACACTGTTATTTGTGACTCTCTATTTCCTTATCCCGGGTAGAACAATTCATAAAAATAAAAAATACCAAATACAAATACGAATAGCGATTTACGACAGAAAATAAAAATGTTACTGATTCTAAACTCCTCATTTTTATCCATCATTTTCATAACCAGTACTTTAATGTGTATACTCTGAAGCTTGCATACCCGGAAGGTTTTATATTTTTCCCACATGTACGGCCATAATAACACTTAAAATTTCAATTGGCGTTCAAGTCATTCAACATTAAAATTTAAAGTTTCAAAAATCCTTTCCATTTCATTTGCACAATAGTTGTATCAAAAATCAAAAATCAAAAACTAATAATAAAAATCATTATTATTATTTATTTACTATCATAATTGCGAAATTGATGCGGAATAAAACCTGGATTAGAGGGATAAAATATTTACTTTGTACTTTATTTTCCATCACAGGTAATCTGCATGATCAAAGATTTATGATTTATGATTTATGATACATATGATTTTTATAGTCACTGTTCAGTGATAAACGTAATTCCTCTGAAATAAACTGAAACGGGGTAAATTGAATGGATAATTGTAAGTTGTAAGTAATCCATTTTACATTTTACACACCAATTTTTCTATAAATATCAACAAAAAAGATGAATTCTTCTGGCCGTACCGTAGACAAAATACATAATCGAAAAAAAGTAACAACAACGCATAAATGATTCTGCATAAAATTATAAACAAAACGGGAAAAAACAGGAACAGAAAAACTTGATAAAAATACAAACTCATAGAACGGTAATTTTCTTTTGTGGATTAGAAATTTAAGATTTTTAGGATTTGGTTTTTAGGTTTTAGATTTTAGTAGTACACAAAATTATCCTTGCTTGAATAGCAATCCCTCGTCGGTCTCTGTCGAGCGGCGGATGGACAAATTGTCTGATGAAATTCAAGAGCCCAATCTGCAATGAAATGCCTTTGACACTGGTCACACTGAAATTCCGTCATAGTTGTATTCGAGTGAGAGATGAGATGCAAATTGAGATTTTCTTCTGTCCTAAAACTCCTAAGACAAAGCGGGAATCGGCAATGAAATGAGTAATCTTCTTTTTCAAAGCCAGGCTGATTGTGAAATTTCTTGTGCTCCTGGAAACTTTCTTTAGTAGTTCGAACTTTTCCACAGACTTTACAGGTTAAATTCATGTCCAAAGAAGAGTCAGAATGAGAGCGAGAAGTGCCGGTGGAAGCAGCGCCGGAACCGGAACTGGAAACAGATTTAGAGATGCTGAGCCGTTTTTTGGGCAGTCTGATTTTGATTTTAATTTTGATGGGTGGGACAAAAAGACAAGGCGAGACGGGAATTGGATTTGACCGTGAAGAAAGTGAAGGCGATGAATAAATTTGCTCCTTCATTTCCTGTGATAATAATTCTGGTTCTGGTTCTATTTCTGACACTGGTTTTGGATCTGGATTTGGATTTGGTAAATTTCCATCCAGATCTTCACAATTACTGGGACTGGAACTGGAGCATTGAACTTGTGGATGATCCGCATGAAAATCAGCATCTACTTCAACATTAACATCGTGACTAGAGCTGGAGCTAGACTTGGGTTTAGACTCAAGTTCAGGCTCGATTTTAGCTTTAGTTTCAGGTTTAGATTCAGTTTTAAGTTCAGGTTGAGGTCGCGGGTTTGGTGTTAAAATAAGTCGTTTCCCCACTCTACTCAATGGACTGATTTTTGCCTTTCTCTTTGATCCTCGACTCATTTCCGTCGCTATTTTTGTCACTGTTCCTGTTTTTGTCTTTGACTTTGATTTGGACTTTGATTTAAGAGCATTCTCAGTCTTTTCTCCTCCTTTTGAGCTGGACAACTTTGAATCAGAAGAAGAAGAGGCTAAAACCTGGTTTTGACGAGTTTTTAACGGAGAAGGTGACTTTAGAGTGTCCGGAAAATCGGGAGCGGTACATGAACCGGAACTGAAAGTTGAGGAAGGACCTGGAGAGGGGAACGAGGAAGAAAATTGTAAATACATTGCTCCTAGTGGTTTTAGTTCTAGATTCTAGATTCTATACTCTTGAAACTTGAAACAATTCCAAATTCCAATCATGGATGAAAATCAAAAGTCAAAAATAATTATAATACTGCAACTTAATATTTAATATTATGTTGTAATTGGTAATGATGACAGGAAATTGAAGAGAAAAAATATCTCTTTTCTTCACCTGGATGAATTTCACCAGTTCCGGTTTCAGCTCCATCTCCAGCTGAATTCCAATCCTTACTGTCCTCAGTTTTCTTGCCAAAAAATATTCCCATGCTGAAATCTGAATTATGAAAATGAAAAAAGAATTGTCAAAACGTCAAACATATCTTTCATTTTTAATACAGCCCGTTCAAATTGTCTCGTCTAGCTGACGAATCTGTCTTCCGTAGTTTGCAGTTTGTAGTACAAAAGTTGGATTTTATGTGATTTAAAATTTAAAGCATTAGCATCAGAATTATGTGATTAAAAATGACAAATATATTCAGACACGTTACATTATGAATGCATTTTTGATTTCGTGCTAAAAAATACTTGGACGCCGTTTAATTTTTTAGAGAGACAAAAACGAGCTGGACTGTAGAAGTTCAACGATCAATGCTTCTCCGATGCAGGCATAAATTAATCACATTTGACATTTGACATGAATCGGTAAAGGAGTCCATAGCAAATTATTAGACTGTTCGGTGTGCTAATTGCTAAACCAAAATGCTCAATTCACGTGTGCCGTTCTTAAAACTCATGACATCGATAATCAATAATAATTATTAATACATTCTTTTTCTAATTTGTACTTTGCTCTTTGTACGGTCAGTGGTCAGTTCAGTCTCAGTCTCAGTCTAAAATTTAAGTGTAAACAAGCATTTTACTCTAAGAAATCCAAACGGTGCGGTGACATGCGACACAATATGTAATAATATGTAATACCAAATATCAAACATTTATGTATTATGTACATGCAAATCATGTGAAAGGATGAAAAATTAAAATATGGAAACGGTACGTCAAGTTTCAAATCAAATCAAACCAAGAGTACTCAACTCTTCATTCCATTCCACCTACCTTTTAAATTTTCAGTTGTCCGAGCAAATTTTCAAATTTTTATCCTACAATTAAATCCAGCTCACACTTTGTACTTGTGGCACATTTCATCAGGATTCAGTATTCAGCATTCAGGGTGGAGACCAACATAAAGTACACAGAACACATAATTGATTATGTATTTGACATCTGATCTGACAACTGACAGCAAGTTACACAAGTCAAGTCTGAAGTCTTCTTGATGACGTCTGACTCAAAGCAAAGGCAAACATAAAGTGGCATCTAAAATCTAAAGTCATGTGTGGAATGCGGAATGTGTGGAGTGTGGAATGGAATGTGGAATCTGAAATCTGAATTCAAAAATCAAAAGCCATAAAAACGGTAATATACTTGAAAAAAATTGACCCACATACAATTTGAATTTTGAATGCTTCCGTTTTTCTCAAAACAATTTACCTTGAGCCTTTTTGATGCAAAAGTGAATTATCCGTGGTAACGCAATTTGATATCAACTTTAATTTCCATGAGAATGATTTCATTGAAAAAAGTGTAATGTGTAAAATCTGAAATCTGAAATCTGAAATACAGCTTGCTTTGAAGTTTGAAGTCTTTGGTTTTCGCTTACGTTTAGATTAAAAATGTCTATTTACTATTTACTACTAGTACAGATTTCAAAAGTCTGACGCCTGCGACAGCAAGTTCATCAAATTCCAGTGAAGGAGAAGTTGAAGAAACCCCAAGACATGAGAATATCAACGGCATTGCTCAAACTCCACCCGCACCTGTTACAACAATAACAACGACACAGTTCATTCAAGATAGCTTCGGATCTGTAGCCGCAGTTATTTTCAATTCTTTGAAAGGAATACGTAAGAAGTAGAAAAGTTGGGATTTAGCATTGGCTTTGGGTTTTGAGTAGAAAATGAAGCATCATTGAGAATTCTCCGTTCTCGCCGTTTTTAGCCGAAAATGCATGCTTTTGCTTGTACTATGTTCACGGCTTGTACTTGCAAAGAGCTTGTTGCAGGACCAATAGAAATCCGTATTGAGGATGTCACCATCTGTCTTATTAAAATGGTGTACAGTGGAAGGATACATAGGACAAGATATGGATGTTCCAGGAATTTTGACATCCAGTTGGTTGCTCGAGATCCAGATCCAGAAAATCGGAATTACTCATTACTCAGTTCCAGTGCCGCTGATGACTGCTAAATTAGTTGAGATTCCAAACATAATTGCAGCTCAATCATATCGTTTATGCAGTCAAGAAGATTTATTGAATACTGAAATGAGTTAAGCGTTGAGTTGGTAGAATGTAGAACAAAAAAGTTGCTTGTTGCTTGTTAAAAAGTACTTGGAACTTGGACGCCGTTTAGTTTTTTACAGAACAAAAATACTGTTGTTGTTACGAAGCTAAATCCCGTGCCCCACGTTGGTGCATTGTTCACATCTGATAAATATTTGAGATGAATTGTTAAAGGAATTCACAGAAAATGTTCAGACTATACGCAGTAACTAAATGCTAAATCCATGTGATGGTCAATAGCCATCACGCGTTAATTACGACTCATCCATACATTTGCTTGATTTTTATCAATCAGTGCGACACAAATACACAAATACCGAAGATCTTTCTACAGAAAAACCGAGGAATAATTGTTCTTCATGCTGCTGACTCGCAATGGTGAACTAGAATTAAACAGACGGGGTCCAAGTTTCTCAATGAAAATTTAAAAGTTGCATGTTATTTTTACTCTCTAATTTTGGTACAACGTTCCCGTTTCATATCCCATCTCTTGCAGTCTTCATTCTCTTTGGTCCAACTTGCATTACATGCTCCATAAGTTAGAAATCAGCATTGAATCTCTTCTCTCGCAGTTCATCATTCATTTTATAGTTGAAGAGCTCGTCAGTGTCAAAAGTGGAAATTAACTTTCCTTTCCACTTCATCATACACATTACACACAAAATTCTGCAGCACAAACCACACACAGAGTAAAAATTCAAAATACACAATATACATTATACACAAGCAGAAAATGAAAATGAAAGTTCCATGGTAACGAACGAGTCCCGAGTTGTTTATTTACATGAGCGAATCAATACAGTTCTCCCGCAAACTTTACAGCAGGCAGCAGAGCACAACACGAAACACGAACGACTTGACTTGTGACTTGCGACTTTTGACTTTTGACAATCAAATTTATGTGTAGTCCTTTTCTCTTCTCTTTGCTTATTGTATTAATTTTTATCAAGTCAAGTCTCTACCGTTGAAACCGGAGGAATTTTTAATATTGTAATGTTATGTAAATTTTGTCTCTGGACTCCATATGTGATTTGTGACAAATGCCTTTCTCTCCTTTGACGATGAAGAATCAGTGTGTAGTGTAGTGAAATTGTTTATTATTGATAATTGATATGAATCATCTTTTAATCATTACATTATTTAGAATTTAGAATAGTATTTTACACTCCGTTCCTCGAATTAAATGGACAGCAGACCTCAGGCAAAGAGATTAAATCGACCCTTCAAACTCGAGGTTCCCTTTTCTTTCTATATTCTATATTCAAACTAAAAGCACCAAAATTATTATTATCATGATCTTTGATTTCAGATTTCAGTAATAATAAATAACTTGATTTTTTTTCTATTTTGAACAGGATTTATTCGCACATGACAGAGACAAAGAACATGCAATTCAAAAAGCACAAGGCCAAGGGCAAGGTCAAACTGTTCTCGGCGCCTCGACAAACCAAGACCAAGATCAAGAAGGAAAAAGTGGAAGAAGAAAGAAACCATTGAAAAAAATAGGATGCGGCGGTGGTGAACTTTCAAGGATCACAGCGCCGCCTACACTTGTAATATCTGCCTCGGCCAAAGGACCGGAAGTCCTTGTGGACTCGTTGTACACTGTGCCTCAAGGGCTCCTTCCAGATGGCGGGGATGCTGCCGATAGAGGGAGTGGCAGGAGGAAAAAGAAGAAGAAAATGGATGATGATCTTCATGTCATGCCCGAGCATAAGAAGAAAAAAATACCAGAGGTATGAAAAATTAAAAAAATTATTATTATTATGCACAAACATTTTTTGTCAATTTAAAAAAATAAAAAACCCAAGAAACAAATTCAATTCTGGATTGTTTTTTGAATATTGTAGAAAAAAGCGCGAGAATGGGCTGAAAGTCACCGTCGTCGTGAGGAGTTTCGTGAAGCCTTGGTCAAACTAATCCACAGGATGAATCCGGATGAACCGGGTTCTGGTTCTGGGGATCCAACATCCGACTACATATACAAAATGATGGGCGATTCCTTTGCAAATGATGATGGAAAACCGCTTCCTCGTAAAATAGAACTAAATTTCACTCCCACACCCGAAGAACTGGGTGAACTCCGCTACAATTTCTACGTTCACAATGGTCTGGATGCTGTAAATATTGCTCCGATGGAACAAAAATGGCTGGACAATATTTGGAAGCTGATCCCGCCAGAGTTGAAAACCCGCTATTACAACGTGGCTGCGGAATTAAGTGACGAAGTTTGTGATGACTACAGGGTTGCAGTCAAGAAGGCTGTGGTGGATTTCGTCCTTCATGAACCGGATAAAATAACTCCGCCGAGGATGGACTCGGGTGCTGAAAAAGATCCAGTTCTTCGTATTGTCCCAAAACCGTGGAATGAACATTTTATTAATGCAAGTCAGCGACTGGAGCGACATCTACATGCTTTTAATCCAGTTTTAGGGTACATCAACAGTGTTTGGGTGGCTGTTTTCAGGTGAGTTGAAAGTCAAAAGTCAAACGAAAAAGCTTGCTATGTTCCTTTTGTGCGCTTTTTGTTCGCTCCAATGCGTGTGCTGCGCTCTATTGTACGGCGCGCAGTTTTCTTGATTAAAAAACTTTTTTTGTTAACTTGTTTGAATGGAATATTTTAGCAATTTACGACTGATTGACACTCACATAATGGGTGAGCAGAGGAATGCGTTTACACTAAGACAGTTTAGAGATCTGGCGAAGCGCATGCTGGATGACGTGCGTAGCGTTCTCTTGAAAAAATGGATCAAGGGAATTCAATCTACTTTGGTTTTTGTACGTAATTCTGAATCTAAAGTAAATCATAATAAATAACTAATTTTCGATTTTCCAACTGATTTTTAATTTTTATCCTGCCTTTCATTTTATGGTTTTTGTAGGCAGCAAAGAAAAATTTGGTGCCAAAGGCGAACGAAGAAGCACGCATGAAATCCTTTTTTAATTGCGGTAATTTACTTTTTCATTCCGAATATGTACCTGGACTATTTCTGAATGAAAATTATAAACAAACGACGTTGAAAATTACTAAACGGCGTCAAATTCTTTCATCAAACAGCCAAATTAAATTGAACACTGTTTGATTATTTTTGTTTTTCTTGTGAATCGATTACGTAATTCGTAGTTTAATATTTTTGATGGTTACTTTTTTCTTTTTTCTGCAGTTGCCACACTGATGGAGAGAAATCTTCAAACTCTATTTCACGACAGCGTTCGGGAATACGAAGAGTTTATGAGTGGAAAAACGGTAAGTTGTACTCAAAGCTCAACATTTTTGTACCCTTTTTTCTTGATTATTTATTATTTATCATTATTAATTATTATTTGAAATTTCTTTATTATTTATTATTTATTATTATTCAAGGAGCCGAAACATCGTCCGAAATTTCAAATCCGGTTCATCACACACAATGGGGAGTTGAGACCAGTTCCTTCCTTCGAGGACTGGGAAAATGTGATCACTTCAGTTGTGGACGGAATCCTCGAGACTGCCAATTCATTCCCGCGGATTGAAAGCAAAATCTTTGGACAGTGGGGTCAAGATGGACCGACGGCACTCAAAGTATTTTTCATTATTATTTAACATCAAGTCATCAACATTGTTTTCCTTTTAATTTTTAACAAGTATCAAAGTATCCATTTGTACATGGTACAATTTGTTCTACAATTCTCTCTATTTTAAAAGCGAGACAATTTTCAAACGGCGTTAAATTGAATTATGATGTATTATTTATGATTTCAGCCCAAAATTACAGAGGAGGATGTGAATGGTGCCAAAACTGCTATTGTGAGTTCCTTCTCATTTGAGAGCAAAGTTTAGAATCTAGAATCTAGAATCTCAAAAAAATAAAAAATAATGAATAATTTGAATTGCAGGTAAAATCCTTCCGAGAAGAAATGAAAGGGCCGATGGAATTCATAAGCACATATGAAAAATACACATTTCTCTTCAAATCTGATGTAAGTTCAAACTAATTGCGTGTATTTTATACTTATCCTTCCAGTGTAAATGCTAATACGAGTTGAATTTTACACGCACAAATGCAAAAGCTATTTCTGTTAGCTGAAGCCTCGCAATGCACAAACAAAAAATTCAAGTGGCGTCAAACTCTCGCCTACAAAATTTTAAAAAGTTGATGCAAATTCTCAATCATTTTTATTTTTTGTTTCTTTTTTCCAGAATGATGATGAAGTAGAGGCCTTCATAAATCAAGAGCGTTCATGGGAAGAGCTGGCTGAGCAAGTTGAGGTTTTCCACAAACTCTCTGAGGAAATCCCAACGTCACATGATGCCAAAATAAAAATTGGAATCTTCGACGTCTTTTTTGACGAACTGTTGAAAACACTGACGCATCACGCGGCTGAAATCAGAGACAAACTGTTGGAGAAAATGATTCATGAACTTCATACGCTACTCAAAACGTACATTGTTAATTTTTAATCCTCAAATTTTTATTATTTATTATTTTAAAATTTTTCTCATGAAAATGCTCATTTTATTTTACAGGTGTGTTGACGACTACGAATCGATTTGCGAGAAAGCTTTGTCCACTCCCACAAGCACGGAACAACTTTTCCAGCTCAAGGATGAGATTGAAACTATCCGGGAGAAAACTCTGCCCCAAATGCAGCATGAAGTCACTGAATTTGTCAAAAAATATGTGTTTCTCGCAGAGTACACTCAACTTTCACCTCTTGTGTCAAAACTGATGTCACAGGCGATTCAATGGTGCAATCGGATGCCCGCAGTTTTGGAGGAGCATCAAACTATCATTGCTAAAAAGGCCATTGAATTTCAAGAGGCTCTTAAAGTAATCATTAATCCTGGATAAAATTTAATTTAATTTTTTTCATTTTTCCATTTTAGTTGTAATTTTGTAATGATGATTTTTTCACCGTGCCAGCGCCAGTGATTCAATAATAATAAAATAAAAGTAATAAAATGATTCTGATTTTCGTTCCAGTTAAAAAGAATCAGGTTTGAAGAAGAATTGGAATCCTATGCAAAACAAGTGGAGGAATTTCAACATTTTGGAGATTTGGATGAACTCCCAAA
>JAQGBH010003838.1:0-18597 GCA_034698265.1 Sminthurinus aureus
AGAATAAAATATGTAGATTGTAGATGATTTTTTTGATGTGTGGGTGAGGAATTTTCTCAACCCGAAACAAAGTTGTGCATTACGTCAAGTAGTATAAGTGACTGTACTTGTTATGGAGCTGTCTTCTTAACACTAAGCTAACAAAGTTGAATTGAATTGAATGTTGCAGAATGTCCAGTTGCGCCGGATGGAGCAAGACAATTTTTTTGCCCAACTCCAACAGCTGACGGAATTTGGAACTGTGTGGATGATCATGAGCTTTGTGATGGAGTCAAGACTTGTCCAAATGCGGTAGGTGTCTTTTTATTTTCTCCTCTCTGTTTTATTTTATTCACTATTCTATGATTAATGCTCTGATTTATGATTTGTCTGTTTTATTCCATTGAAATGTAGGAGGATGAAAATACACTTGTTTGCATGTTCTACAAAGCGGTGAGTCATCTTAATACACAAAGCACAATGCTTTTTTTTCACTATTTTCTATTTTATTATCCCATTCCAATTAAAATGTATCTCGATAAACGAACATTGAACACGGTGCAAAATTACATGTTTTTAGAATTTTTAACGACGTCCTTTCGTTTTGTTTTTTTTCTTTTGGTTTTGCTAACTTTTAGATGCAATCACAAATTAATTACGTTGCAAATGGAATCTCTCAAGCTCAGTCAATGAAAGTGGATTCAGCTGAGGATGACTGAAAAGTGAAAACCACGAGAAATGGAACAAGGAATTATTTTTTATGAGCATAATGTCCATGATATTTTATACTTTTCCTTTCATTTTGTTTCCACATTTTGCTCTCTGATCTCTGATTTATTAATATATGATATTTGTGTCAAAAATACACATGCCCTTTGACTTTTGACTACAGCTTCTGAGCATTATTAATTACTATATGTACAATGTACAGTGTACACATCTCAGCACATACAACATACCCTAGCATAATATACATATTGATTATTTATAAGTAAAATATTGTTCACCTCCTTTTTATTCTTCAACTAACTCACCTGTTCATTCATCAAGGAACAAGAAACTATAAGACTTGGTCAATGACGGTGTAACTTGTAAGTTGTAAGGAGTATGGAAAATGGAAACAGAAACACACAGCACAGTGCTGAGTATCTACAATATGTTGTGAAAATACGTACACCTTACTTACAAATACACAGGCTTTTTGAGCATGGAGTATTGAGTATCTTTACGAATAATCAATATTATACGTTGTTCTTTGTACAAGGGAGGTACATGAGGTAAGATATTGATGAGACAAACACAATCTAATTACAAATTAATATCCGTGACGTAAGTTCCAACTTGCGATAAAAGATAAAATAGAACAGGTGGTGACTGTTGACTAGTGACAAATTTAGCTTTTGTTGCATTCTATCCCTAATTTGTATCTAAATAACCAAACTTTATTGTCCCAACCGAATACTGAATACAAAATACCATACGTTATAACGCATAAGTTATTTTGATTGATGGTGAAGCCAAACTCACTTTCACTCACAACTCACAAATCTCATGCATGCACAATGCACCTTGTACTTTGTACATATTTATGCGAGTGGTTGTCTGAAATCTGAAAATAGCCTCTTCTCTCGTACCCAAACTAATTATATTTTGTCTTTATTTTGTTACGTTACTTTTACATTTCTGTATAATATGTATAATGTGATGTAGGTTCTCCATCCTTAGTACTTAATACATATAGATAGTAGATGCAGGGTACGATATACGATATATGATATATACCATGTGTAAAAATTAGTATAATATAATCTACATAATATCATACAATACAATTTAGACGTCGTTCTATAACTGCTGATCCTAAATGTTAACGTTCAGTGACTAGTGAATTGTTGGTAGTTACTAGAACTACATGATAGAAGTGCTGCAGACTTTAGGCTATTTTACCTCTCAGTTATTACAAATTTACAGATCGTCTTCACTCTTCTCACGTCTTGATATCTTTTCTGTCTATCATCTATCCTGTATAGTCCATACGCACTATAGGATATATACGTTTTATAGTGTTATACCCAAATGATATTAATCTGTGTATACTGTATAGTGTAAAATGTGTGTAAAACTCGTTACTCCCTTTGTGTACTCTACTCTCTACTCTCTACGCTGTTGAAAACGTAATGGCTACACACGGTAGTTAACTAAGTTTTAAATCAAACTATTTTACTATTGTAATAACTCATTCATTATAAATTTGAAAAGGTTCATGTTATTTACATAATATTATCTCTGTACTCTTTCCTCTTAATTCTTCACGTAGCTTGCCGTTGAATTGAATGCTTTTGAATTTTGACTTGTGAGAATAGGTAATGAAGATGTGTAAAATTTCTGTACTCGAAACTCGAAACACTACATAAAAAGGTTGCTCGTTAGTAATATGTGAAGGTTGAAGATAGAAATGGAAGATGTACTGGGTCTAAGGGCTACCTAGAAGTGTTGCTACGTACTATGTAGCAACCGTACATGTTGTTTTATTTTTATCTTCAGGTATTCCTTAATAATCATTATACATACGTTTTGTGTATTATGCATGGTAAATGGTACATGTTATATTAAGTGTGGGTAGATGAAAAATGAAAATGAGAGATTGTGATATGCGTAAAAATAAAATATGTGTGAAACCTTAACTTTAACTAGTTTAAGTAGTTTAATAGTAGTTTAGTATGTATCATAATATTATGTGTATTGAGTGTTGAGTGTTGAGCATTGAGTGTTGAGTAGAAAATATAAAATGTAATACCTACATCAGTTTCTGTACTGTATCTGCATAATATATAGATCTGGAGTTTGAAGTCTGGAGTCTGGAGCGTGAATTTAAGAATTTGGTACATTAAAAAATATTATATATTACATGTTGTAACAACAATAAACATTAATAATTAACATCAAAATATTAGCTTATAATATAATATAAAATAAAACACATAACGATTAACCATGTACTAACGTACTTAGGTAATATCATATAATATAGATATATACATGTACAAAATGTGAACTGATTTATTGATTATTTTTTTTCGTGAGACACCAAAAACCAAAAACAATTGACTGTGGTTAACTAATTAATATTGACTAAATGTGTTTGTGAATAAAAAAGATGAAAAAGTACTACTCTTTACTCTCTACTCTCTACCCTAGTTTAAAATACTAATATAATTGTAGGTAATAAGACATTTTACTCAATCTATTCTGGTTATTGGTTACTGTACGCTGTACACAGGTATGTATGTACGATATGTAAGAAAACAATAAAGAATAAAAAAGAACAGAAACAAATTTCTAGCACCTTTTCTCCCACATGTGCAATCATTTCTCATGAAAAATTTCTATGCACTATTCATAGGTACGTAAAATATGGAACATTATGGAATATAGAGTATCATGCACGCCTTCCTATGTATTTACTGCTCACCATCCAAATGAACATCAACCAACAACGACCATCACATTAGTGAATGAATCACATTTTGAATAAAAGTACTTTTTTTCTCCAGAACTTTTATTTTTTTGAGTTGTTTTTTGGTTTTGATTTTTATGGATTCCACATCGCACATCTCAAATCATCTAACATCCGCCTTCGCTTTTTCTGACTTGTGAGGGAAAAGGAAAGCAGTAGAAAAATCAAAACAAATGTAGAAGCAGAACACTTTGATCAACTTCTTAACTACATCTTTGAATTCTGGATTCTAGATTCTGGACTCAGAACTCGGAGTGAAGAAAATATTACTACAAACTTGTGCTTGTGAAGTCTACAAAAAACCGAGAGGTAACCAAGTGCTAA
Organism: Sminthurinus aureus; assembly: GCA_034698265.1. Classification (NCBI taxonomy): domain Eukaryota; kingdom Metazoa; phylum Arthropoda; class Collembola; order Symphypleona; family Katiannidae; genus Sminthurinus; species Sminthurinus aureus. Next base: position 3,821 of record JAQGBH010003838.1, read on the forward strand.
TATTGTATTTTGTACATTTTACAAGTGACTCAAGAATAGAAAATTGAACTTTCTAATTGAAAGGACAAAGACTCTAGAATCTAGAGACTTGATTTCTGAGAATAAAACTGAAATATCCTTCATTCTTAGTTCTCAGTTCTCAAGTTCCAGAATCCGTAACGACTCCTTAGGTATGAAGATGTGAGTGTGGGAGAAGAACTTCAGACTTTAAATGTCAAATGTCAAGTGGTCAATACAATAAAATAAAAAATGCAATAAAACTAGGTGTGGTAAGTGGAGAATGGTGAAAAATACATGACATGTACATGAAATGCGTAGTAGATTTACGATGTCTTTACTCTTTTAGGTGTTTTTAGCACATAAAATAAAAGTTTTATACAGGATAATAAGTACAATATTATAATAAACAAGATACAAGTCACAAGTACAAAAATGGACTGGTCATGAAAATTAAATTAAAAATAAAATGGAATGAGAATGGGTCCAATGTTTATTTAGTGTTTTACATTTTACAGTTTTATACCACGCCATGCTGTGCTTAAGACAAGTGAAGAAATGTCAGTGTAAAAGCTCTCCTTGAACTATTAATCGATGTATAAAAATGATGAGCTCTGGAGAAAAGTTGATGTAAGATGGAGAACGTTGGCTGTTCTATGATTAATCATCATTATGGCTCTCACATTTCATACGTAATACCAATTACCACTCGGTACTTGTGAATTGTCTATAACATTTTCTATTGAATGAATTAGATATTCTACTATGCTAGATATAACGTGATTTTACTTCATTTTCATCATGCATGTCATATAAATTATATTATTGTTATTTTGAATTTTGATTCTTGAGTCTTGAGTATAGAATGAACAATGGATAAGGGATAAGGATGAACATTTAACCGTAGACTTTGATAGGCTTGTGATTTCCAACTCCTCCGTACCTATTAATGAGTTGTATAAAACAATTTGATAAATGTTTGCTCTAATGTTTTGATTTTCGATACAAATTACAAATAACTACTTGAAGATTGAAGAAGTAATGTAAAATGTACCGTTGCTACGCAACAATCACTCTGGGTTGCCCTTAGCAGCGGTACGTATTACACATTACACATTCCATTTCTCTCTTCAAGTATACCATTCACCGACGACAGTTTGTAAGTTGTTTATAATTTGTTTCGATAAGTTATAAATAAATAATAAATTAAGCAGAAAACACTCACCACTCTGGAAGTTGGTCCTTAGGAAAATCTCGGAGAAGTCGAGGAATATAATTTTCACTTCTATTTCCAAAAACATCAATTTTGGCCACCTGGAAGAAAATTATGTAGGTATTACGAATTAATTCAAGAGTCAGAAGGCTAAAAATTGTATGCATTTTCATGTATGTTTTTTGGCCAAAGTGACGTAGAATGATAAATGCAGCAAGTGAAATGTTTAAATTTGTCGACCAACAGAAGGAAAAACTTACATTGTTTCCAAGAATCGGCTTCATTAGCTGAAAGATAGTGGTGAAAATGTAATTTCCATTGACGATAAACGCCCTTTTTGCAGATTCTCTGAATGCTTGTTCAAATTGACTAGCCATCCACAAACTAAATTCAACGGCTGTCGTGTGTACAGTGTACAGTGTACAGCGTACAATGTTGAGGGTTGAGCATAGAACATAGAAAATAGAAGGATGGGCGTTGAGTAATCAGCATTTTTTTTATTATACACAATTTACGGCGTTGAAAAAACTGAAAACTCACTTTTAGGATTTGAAGCTTGTCGGAAGGAGAAACCGGCCATGTCAATGATGAGGCTGAATTCATTCACAGGATTTTCGGGAGTACTTCTAAGTTTAGTACTTTCATGACATCGCTTCAAAAACTGTAGAACGTATTTTCGGAAATCTCTTTCTCTTTTGGGGCCCAATTCTAAATTTTTTCTCGTGTCCCAAACACCCATTTCAGCGATCCAAACTATTCAAAATTCAAAATTAAGGATTCAACAACAAGAACAAACAAAGTAATGTGTATAATATGTTACATGATTACAAAAGGACAAAAGACACTGTCAAACAGCAAGGAAAATAATGCTTTTTATTGTGTCAGTTTCAATGTTGAACCTTGTACTTTGTACTTACTTGGGGCATTTTCGTCATCAAAACCCGACAGATAATATGGATATTCTTTTTGCATTTCAATAGGGGCTTCCCATCTCAGCAGCTCCTTTAATATGTAAAAACATTGAGGATTGAAGATTAGAAAAACACGTCAATGTCAAATATCAAATTAAATTCAAACACAAAATCTCAGCTCATTATGATTTACGCCTGCTACAAACTATAAAAAAAAAATTGAAGGATTCAAAATTTACTTTATAATGTTAAAACTTACATCAGTATCCACACGATTGTATTCCAAGCTTTCACGAGCTGGTTTTTTGTATAAAGTCTTTGTAGTATTTTGATTCTCTCCCGGATCGCGACCGTGGACATCAACAATAGCGAGGATGCTGAGCACCAGAAAAATTTTCATTTTGACACGATTCTAAATTCTATCCTCTCTCTGCTAAACTCTCTCTACTATTTGGGATTTCCGGTTTTTTTTTGTGAAAAAAAGTCCTTACTATTGACTGTGCTCTATAAAATGCTCAATGTTATTTATGAAGTAGCTGATAATTATTCTTGACAATGCAGGTACAACAATAATTAGTATGTGTTGTCCTCAGTCCTCGGTCTACTGTTGATTGTTCAGCGTGTGGATTTAAAGTTGGCACAGAAATTTTCTAACTTTGGTTTTATACTACCGAAAATCCGGTTTGTTTTTAATGTAATCAAAACTCACAACTCAAAACTGGAAAGAGGTATGTCACAATTTAAGGTCATTTTTTAAATAGGTAAAACCAATGCCAATCAACACATTTGCTAGAAACAAGAGAGTAGCATACCTATTGTGATTAAGTGCGCTTGTACTTTGTACTAGTTTGTGATGTACATTGTACATTGTACATTCTAACCACACGAAACATGGCCGGTTTTTATGTAACATGTTGTAAATATCATGGGACTATAACATAATGTATAAAAACTTTTTTTTCGCTTACCCTTTGAATATTTTTGTAACTTATTGTACAAAATTGTCAAGTATTGCGTGATAAACATGTCTCCATTCTTTGCTCTTGCGTCCTTTTATCTTGGAAAGTGACACGTGCAAAAAGCCCATTTCAAATTGTTTTCACAAACAAATAATAGCAAACAGTCGTAAAAATTTCCTTGCAAAAATCCGTAAAAGCTTTATTGATACAAAATAGGATTAAGTAAGCAAACAGGTTTAACTTTTAACCTTTTTATGTGCACACGATGGGGAAACGGAAACCAAAATTATAAATTATAAGATGATGGAATTGAGGATTTCTACCACTTTACTGAAAATTCTCAATTCATATCCCCCTACAATTTGGTGCATGGATGATTCAGATCCGTTCAGCCATTTGGGCTCGAAACAAATACTTTCGATTCCGTAATTAGCATGCAGGAAAAATTTATCTGTCTTATCTTTGAAGGACATGGGGCAAAGTTTCAAAGAAACATTTTGCCATCTCGTAAAGCTCACAACTCACAAACCACTGATTTATTTCAGTTTAAATATTGTCATTCGAAAAAATTTCAAAATAGAGTCTTCCGGGATAATCTTAGTTAAACCTCGAAGATGGGCAATTTCGTCAAAATGAAAAAGTATAGGAACTCGGGAAAGAATTGACCTTCAATTTGAGATGTCGCATGGCACTTTTTACAAAATTTCCCTTTTATATTTATCTCATGTGCGACGCAGAAAATACATTTCATTTCCAAGAAAATTTTACCATCAAAATGTTAAAAATGTTTAAAAGATTTCTTGATTGACTTTTGCTGTAAACAAGGGCAATTACCTATAAACAAACATACAAAGTAGATGACCAACTTGATCAGGTTTTTTTTTCAATCCTATAAAAAACGACAGAAATCAATTCATACAAAATTCCATACAGCAAAGCTGATCTACAGGAAAAAGTCATGAGTACTTTTTGCTGTTTTTGATTCCGAGTTCTGAGAAATGAAAATGTTATAAAATGATTAACAATAAAAAATAGTTAACGAAAAGTATCTTATAGTTTTTATGGCCAATAAAAAATATAAGTTTGCTGATTGTGTGTGTATTTTGTATTAACTATGTTATAACTACTATGCTGTTATTCATTTGCAACAAAGAGAAATGAGACGTTGTGGAGCATTCAATACAATCACTGTCGCACTTCATCCAAAGACACCTTTAGAATTTCAATGCTCTAGTGATGATGCAGTGTTTTGGTTTGTCAATTTATGTGTGGTTGTCGTACCTCACCTGTTTTTGTACCGTCTGTACTTTCACAGGCGAGAAGAGAGTTCAAAGTTACATGAAGACTAACGACTTTGAGCTTTTGCCCATAATATATTGTTTACCCTTTTTCATAGATACAAATTCAATTAAACTAAACTACTGTTTACCGTTGTTATAAGAAATTTAGAAAAATAAATGTAATGAATTTTGTGAATTTTTATGAACAAAAAACTTTTTCGTCGTGAAATTGTAGTCATTTTTCATGCGTGCATGTAGATTGTAGATTGCTGTTCATTTTTCTGTGTTCTAATTCTTAAAGTTGTGTAGGTAAAACAGTTCATGAAACTTGAAATTTCCATAGAAGATACGCAACGAATCTTGACTCGCTAATTAAAGTTTCTATTCTCACAGATCCTTGGAGTTTACCTATTTTGGGTCATTTATTATTTCTTGGGTCACATCCACCTTCCCAAATGCTGAAGTGGGCTAAAATATATGGACCGATATTTTCTGTTCGATTTGGCAGTCTTCCGTAATGATTTAAAATGATTTGAGAACAAATTTCAATTTTCTTATGCGATTAATGATTTTACCCAAACGCTTTGGATTTGATTCTTTGATAATTGATAATAATTTACTTGCAGAGTTGTGGTTCTGAATGAGCTTGCAGATGTAAAGAAGGCTTTTAGTATGCCAGAATTGAGTGGTCGCCCAGTTCCAGATTTATTTGCAAAACGTTTCCCTGGAAGAGGTTTGTGGTTTAGAGTTACTTTTTGTACTTGTCTACTGTCTACATAAAAGTCTGAGAATTATTGTTTCAATTTCATTATGTTTATATTTTTTATGATACAGGAATTGTATTTGCTCCGACTTTGAAACACGCCGTTGAACAGAGACAATTTTTTACAAAGAATTTCAAAATGTTTCAACATGCTCAAGATGGAAGTCACGTTGAAAACATGGAGAACAAAATTTTACAAGAGATTTTTCAGGTAGAAGAAAAACTTAAACTAAATTTGAACAAACCATGTAATGCTAGTGGATGGTTTAATGCTCCATTCGTCAACTCATTCTGGGCAATACTCACTGGAAAAACATTCAAACATGACGATTCACAACTCAACAGATTTGCTACATTTGTGGCTCAGTAAGAAAACGCTAAAGTTAAAGCAGTCATCAGAAATCAGAATTGTGATTTTGCATTTTATAATTTTTGATCATGTCATTTATTATTTATTCATGTATCAAAGTACTTTTAATCTCTAAACCGAGGTGTGTAAAAATTTCAGGAATTGTGAAGTTCCAGACAAACTTCAACTCTTATCATTCTTCTTACCCTGGACTTCAAAATTTCTCATCCCATTCTCTGCATTTCCTCTCCGGGCAAAACGACTTAATATTTTCCTAGATTTTGTCAACAAGGAAATAGCTGAACATTCTACAAGTCGGGTTAAAGATTGCCCGCGGGATTGGATGGACGCGTACCTGGAGAAAGAAAGTGAAACGACAGATGAAACTTCTAGCTTCCATGTATCAAGTATGTAGAATTTAGAATTTAGACATGAGTTATTTTTTAGATCTCATTCTTTTTTCTCACAAGTCAGTAACCATTGTATGTCTGAATCTAAATCTAAAATTTTGAACTTGCATAGAAAAATCTCAGGCCGTAACGATCTTTGACATCTTCACGGCAGGCATGGGTAATGACAGTGTATAAAATGTAAAATGTAAATCTTTTCTCCATTTTTACAAGTCATTTTTGAAATTATTTCACTTTTTCATACCAATCATCTTTCATTTTTTTAGAAACTGCAAGCACGGCCATGGATTATATTTTATTTTATTTGGCTTGTTATCCGAAAATTCAAGAAAAATTATATGAAGAAGTAAAATCCATCACTGGTCTACACCACCCTCCATCTTTTGCAGATCATTCTCGTATGCCTCAAACGAAGGCCTTTATCCATGAAATGTTTCGTCATTCTTCATTCAATCCCTTTGGTTTTTTTCATTGTGCAACCGAGGATGTACAATTCCGAGAATATTACATTAAAAAAGGGACAATTGTCATTGGAAATCTATTTGCTCTTCATCACGACCCTGACGTTTGGACAGATCCTGAAAATTTTAGACCTTCTCGATTTCTTATACACAAAACAACAGATGAAAACACTCAGATTTCGAGTGAAGAAAGAAGGTTACTTGTAATAAATACAGAACTAGTCTCAAAACTACTGCCATTTGGATCCGGTAAAAGGTATTAAATATATTGTACTTTTATTTCATATTATGATGTATTCTAAATTCTACATACCTAAATAAAAAAATAAATGCACACATTTATGTAAATGACGAGGAAATTTAAGGATCAATTTTCAAGCATTTTATGTTTTTGATTCTCTTACTTACATGATGAAAAAAAAAGGATTTGTATTGGTGAGCAACTTGCCAGGAATCAAATTTTCCTCTTCACGGCAAGAATATGTCAACAGTTCAAAATCCAGATTTCTGGAGAGGTGCAAAACGATGCCAGTTTTGGATTCACTGTAAAACCAGGTAGTCACGAGTTGATGTTTAGCCTACGGCAATAACTAATAATGTGTTCTCTTTTGATTTTTGTGATGTTAAAAACGAAAACTTTAGCATTTAGTAATCAACAATCAATAACAGTAAACAGTAAAAGATATTAATAGTCAGACTACAAATAATATTAAAAGACAAATGAAGGTGAAAAACTATACACTATTCCCATCAATTTTTACACTATAATGTACTAATTACAAGATATTTTACTCGTTCTGATAATTGAAAATAAACAAGAAGGAAACATTAACCAAATGAACGTTTTTCGTCTATTTTTTTTTGCTGCACTTGTTGTCTAAAAGACACAAGTGCAGTGTTTTATTTAAAGTTGTTGTATTTTTTTTCCGGTATCACATCTCATCCATACCAATTATCCATGTACATTATGCATAGACAGATACCAGATGCACAAGTGTCTAAGAACAGGCAATTGAACTTTCTCCTTGAAAGGACAAAAACTGTAGAGCCTTGACTTCTGAACATAAAATTCATGTATTACAAATTCTTCTTCGTCTTTATCGAAGAAGAGCTACTCTGACTTTAAATGTCAAGTGGTCAATAACATGCGATAAAACTGGGTGGGGTAAGTGTTGATTTACAAATTTTTGTGTGTATTAGATTCACTATTTCTTTCCTTTTAAAGGAGGAAACGAGCGAGTTCTATAATGTGTCATGTTGTTTACATATAAAATAAAACAGAATCAAGCAAATACGTATATATATACATGTATGTTCCTTCCAATAAAATTAAACTAAAAGGAAAATTATTGGTCCAAAATGATTCATGAAACTCATATTACACCTCACAGTCATCATAGTATTCAAATGCCTTCTCTGAAAATATTAGGAAATAAAAAATGAAGAAACTGCATCCATTATTCTTTACTCTAAGAAGCAAATTGGACCATAAAAATACATTCACATGAGAATCCTTGAACCTTTAATTATTGATAAAAACATTCTTGTTACATCTTTTACTGAAAGTAGAAATAAATCATGATTCATAAATATGATATAGGACACTTTTACATTTTCGTCACCATAATGATATCATGTACAATGCTTTCACCTTTCTCCTCATGAAAAAACGCAGATAAATTTTGCGTATCAACGCAAACGTTTGAGCTTCTAGAGAATTACTTGGAGCGGAATGAATTTAAATCTGAAATCGTTCGAAAAAAGGTAAAAATAAATTTAATTTAATGTTTAACTGTAATTATATACAATTTGTGAATCATCATTTCTGTAAATAAGTAATAATTATTATCACCAGTGAGTAAATAATATAATTTCATCAATATTGTCCAATTTAGGAATGTCACATAGAAAATGGAAAGTGTTTTTAAAAGGACCCAACTTACATGAAGGGACAACAAACGAGGGTTCCAAATCAAAACCGATAATTAAAGACAATGCTGATGGTATTAGTATTTCTCAGTTTTATGAAGAAATTATCAGTCAACCATCATCATCAGCTGTGTCATTCAGGACTAGAAATTCTTCCTTAACTCCAAAGAGAAAGTTTACTTCTACTAGTAGTACCTCAAAAAAAAGTGTATCTTCATCATCAAAGACTTTGCCACCTCCTTCATTCTCTCAACTATTAAAATTTGCACAAAATGATAATATTAATGAATTAACTGCTGCATTGACCAACTATGGTGATCGTATAGATTTAAATCAAGTAGATACTTTTGGTTGGACTTTATTGATTGTTGCTGCCTGTGCTGGTAATGAAAAATGTGTAAAATTCCTATTAGAAAAAGGTGCTAATTGGAAAATTGTTGATCGGAAAGGATTGAATGCTTATTCTATAGCAAAGAAGAGCCACAGGTATCAAATATGTCAAATTATTCATGAATGGGAAAAATCGGAAGAAGAGCGTAGAAAACGGGAGGAAGTAGAGACTGAACGTTGTAAATCAGCAATACATCAAAATCAAATAAGAGAAGAACAAGAGAAATTATTGTTAGAACCTGAATTTTGTGAACCTTGTAAAACACAAGTTGGGAATAAAAGTACTCATGAAAAATCTATAGCTCATCTTGTTAGTACATCAAAAGACGATCCTCAAAAAGTTCATTATGGGATCCCCGAATCCAACGTTGGTTTTCAGTTAATGGTGAAATCTGGATGGGACCTGGGAGGACTAGGACCTGAAGGTATAGGACAAAAATTTCCAATAAAAACAGTATTAAAACAAGATCGAGTTGGACTAGGAACTGGAAACGACAAGAAATTAGCTAGAGTTACTCATTTTCTTCCTTTTGATACATCTGCTGTTGAAACGAAAAAACCTAAAAAAGACGTTCACGAAAGAATTGAAAGAAAAAGTACAGTAGAAAAACAAGAAGAAATTAGAAGAAGGCAAAAAGATAGGAGAAAAGAAATTAAATTAAGACAGGAATTAGGAAGTTTGTGAACTCATATGTGTACACTGTACACAAAAATGTGAAAAGATAAACTCGATAAATGAGAAAAGATATAACCTGTGATTTTTTATAAGCAAATAATATTATACTGTGTAAACTTGCCATAGTTTAAAGTTTCAACATTCAAAATACAATTCTATTTTACCACAAACTATAGTTTATCATTCTTATAATTCTAATACAACAATGGATGTACATACAAATGGAATTCATACTCGTTTAGTAGAGTTAGAAAGACTTGCAGAATGTATTATTCAAGACAAAAGAACAATTATTGATTTGGATCGAAAAAGAAATGACAACCGTGTAGCATTAAGACAATTGTCTCATTTGCCTGATTATAACAAAACATGGATTACACTGGGAAATACTTTTTTTCAAATGGACACTTTTCATGCAAAAGGAATCATTCAGCAAGGTATGACAAATATTACATGGAATACTGTAATAATTAAAAGTGTAGATATTGTATTGTATGCATATTATTTATTATGGAACAACCTTTAAAATGTTACAATATTCTAATATATTATGTATTATATTATATATATATTATATTTTATAGATCAAAAAGAAACGGAGAAGCAAATCAATCAGCTTCGTGATGGCATGAAAGAAAAAACTGTCAAACTACAAGAATTAGAAGATAAACCCATCGTTAAAGGATTTGATTTGAAACCTTTAAATAAAGAAATTGAAGCTATGCTTCCTAATAGACCCTACTGAATGGACGTGCTTATATACCGTATGTATATTTTTTAAATTTGACTACAATAATATGAACTTGTGTAATTGTCTTTAAATACTTATGTATGAAAAAAATGAATGGTCAAGTTTATCCTAATGTTTTCATATCAAATATTGAATAAATGATAAATAATTATTATTATTAACATAATAGTTTTTTTTTTTACTTATGACATCATACTGTTTAATGTACTTTTCATAACATTTTCATAACTCTATTCTATATAGCTTGTAACAAAAATTCATCATTAAACAGAGGACAAAGACATGACATGTATTTAATTTTTTATAATATTAGCTAATGGTTAATGCACCATTCGTTGCATGTACAATATGTGTTTTTCACAAAAGAATCATTTTTCACTCACAGAGCAACAATACTTTTAAAGTTTTTCCACAAATATTCTAGAATAAGTTAATTGAATGTGTAAATAAAAAGTTAATATTCTAGCTTCTGTAGATGGGGACGAGTTGCATACGATTTTAGATTTTCGGCTCCATACCTATGATTTTTAAGATATTTATCATTAGTATAAATAACAAAAAAAATACATAGGTATGGTTCTTAATCAATTATGAGCAGAATGTATAATATTTGACTTGCATAATATTATTTAGTTTTAATCATCATTCATCATCTAGCATAATATGTATTTATGATAACTTCAAGATCAATCCGAATACCTTTGTCTTATAAACTTGAACATATATTTGAAGAAAAATAAAAGATTATCATATTCTCCATTGTATGTCTTATTCACAAAAACCTGATGATAGATCTTGCATATCTGTAATTTATAAAATATAAAAGTTTTAAAAATATTTTAACACCATTGAATGTATTGTGCATATGTTTGGGTGTAGATACACATAATTTAAATTTAATTATTTCATATTTTATTGATTATACGATGTACTTAAAGAGTAATCCCATATTAAAGTACGAATATAGGTGTTATTACATAATAGATTGCCTCTATGGTAGCCAAATGTGTTGTAGGATTTCCTCTTTGATATCTCCAAAACAAAGATTCAGTCCCTTTTAAAATTATTTTAGGTAATTCTGGAAAAGTATTATTGAAAAATCAAAAATATTAATTTACATTTCTTGTTCTCAGTTTTCATGTAAAAATTCAACGTCTACGTAAAACCAAAAGTTTATTTTTTGTAGTTTTTTTAATAGTAAAGTAACTGTTCCTTACTTGCTATTTGAGGGTCACTAACTATTCTATAAGTTTGATTCCATGTTGAATCTACAAAAATTATATTTTTAAATGGAAATACTCCATTATTCTCTAGTTTTTTTCTTTCAAAAAATGACTCGGCTTCTTCTGCACCATCCCCCGGAAAAACTAAAATGCTCTGTAAAGAATATAATAATATTATAGTATGCATGATGTACATTATTTTTTTATTTCTTGTATTGATGTAAAAGGAGATTTTTTATAGTTAATGTAATTGTATAGCTAAATGTAGCTTGATTTATAAATAATAATTGCTTACATTTGAAGTATCTGGAAGATCCGGATGTATGTAAATCTGAATATTTGGACTTAACATTCTTCCATGTGTAGCAGTACTCTTTCCTTCCACTTCTCCAGGGTGTTTAATGATATCAATCTGTACTGGAAGCTGTCAATATTGATAGTAGTTATTATTATTGTCCAATTTATTCAATATTTTTTACTCACAAATGACAAGCAAGCATGACAAGAAAATATATGTACACATTTGAACCTTTTGTAAAGTACATAAGAAATTTGTAAAAAAAGATAAAATACTTACAGGGACGGATGGAATACGTCCTTCTAAAGCCCTATAGGTAAAAGGTATGTTTTTTTATTCACATTGCCAACCATTTTCATTTTGTGTTCTCATATATGATGCATAATATCTACGGTTAAAAGTAGTTATAACAAGATGCGCGCGGCGGCTGATTTACACCTGAAATTCACCGTTCCAAAAAGCACATCAGAAACGACCACTTTTTTAATTTCGGAATTTTCGAGAATTTTATGGCCCTGCGCTAACTGCGTTTCCCTTGCGAATTTAGAAAATTCCAGGATACGTCCAGCGCGCCTCGCGCGCTGAACGTAAAAGTGATGCTCGCTACGCTCGCATCACTACGCATTTTTTGTCCCCTTTTATCCCAACATCTCATTCGCCAACGGCTACGGCAAAGATGTATTAGGCTCTACTGATTACTGCGCACGTGTTCTAGACTCCAGTATCTACTGCGCATGGGTAATATCCTCTAGTATCTACTGCGCATGTGTAGAAGGCTGTCGTATCTACTGCGCATGTGTAGAGGGGCTTTAGGATGTGGTGATGTCTGAAATTTCCACGAAAAACTGAGTGAAATTTTGTAAAATGTTGCATAACTTCGACGCCGTTTGAAAAAAAAAAATTTTAGCTCCGGGGTTTTTGGTCTCCTGAGCCGCACAATGTGGGATCAGTTGCAACCTAAGGTCTTTTTCGACTAATTTGAATGTGCTCTTTCAAATGGTGTAGTTTTCATCAAGATCGGAGGTGTAATTTGTTTGACCAAAATTGATCGGTAAATTATATTAGTGGTTTGTAACAAGATGCGCGCGGCGGCTGATTTACACCGGAAATTCGCCGTTCGAAAAAGCACACCACAAACTATACCTTTTTTAATTTCGTAATTTTCGAGAATTTCGAAACTCTACCGAACTGCGCATCGGTAGAGAGGCCTAGTATCTACTGCGCATATGTACTAGCGTCTAGTGTCTACTGCGCATATGTACTAGCGTCTAGTGTCTACTGCGCATGTGTACTAGCGTCTAGTATCTACTGCGCATGTGTACTAGCGTCTTCTGCGCATGTGTAAAGGTGTCAGGAGTCCTTCATTTACAAAAATTATGAGACTCTGACTTGTAACTGTCAGTTTTTCATGAAATGAGCTGCTGGTAACGGAAACCGTAATAATTTATAAGTTCATGAATATTAAAGACAAATTTTATCGTACTTACTTTGTTTAAAAATTGCAAATTCAGTTAGCCTACTTTTTAGTCTACTGTCACTGCATAAAAAATTAGTTATTTTGACATCGTTTGACTGTATTAAATTTGATTATTTTCATACGATTTTTAAATTATTCATAGTTAATAATTATAGTTTTTTTATTTATGCTACATGCTACGTGAACTGAATCATACCGTATCAATTATTGAGAAAAGGTAAACGTAGACGCATTGAGTATTAAAAAATATAAACGTAGGCTTTTCATCAACGAGCAAAACCAAACGAAGACTTTTCACGCAGACAAGGCTCGAAATGTTAAATAGTTTGACACTTTTTGACTCGAAACTATTGGAATGTTTGACTCGATTCAAATAATTCATTTGAAACTTTAAATACTAATAAATGTTTTCTAATGGTGGAAAAATGTTGACTCGTAATTTACGAAATCTGCAAAAGTAGATGGCTTTGTAATTCTGAAAAAAACTAGTTAAAGTTGGTTTTGTGAATTAATTTTTTTTTACACTTTAGATTACGGATCAAGACGGTTTTCCAGTCAAAGAAGTCCGTTCAAATGCCCTTAAAATCACTTTCCTACACCCTTTGACTCTCACCGCTAAAGAAACATCCATTCCATTGAGCGGAATTGTCACATTCAATTTTACCATACCGCTTCAGTCATTGTCCGCCAACCCCACATTTCAAATTCAATACAAATCGAGTACAATCGTCTTTCCTTTGCCAACGGTCCAAAAAGCAACTTCCTCCGGAATCTACATTGACGTGATTCCACCTCCAGATTCGGTTCATCTCATCCAGGGAAACTCGTACATTTTCACGATTCACTCAAACAAGAAAATTAAACCAAAACGGTTTCACTGTCTGTTGTGGGATGATGCGGCGATGGATGTTCATGGGTCACAAGTCATCAAAAACACCAATGAAGAGGCTGCCACTGATTTCCCATTTTCATTACAACTCCCAAAAGGCGCCTACACAAATCTCAAAGTTTATGTTTATTTTGAGAAAAAAGAGGAAGGAAAGGGTACGATCATTTCAGCGTTCAAGTCAATCAACACGCACAACTACCTCAAAATCCGAGTCTCCCGACCACCTCCAATAGTAGTACCCACAACCCCAGCCCCTGAAATAAACAACCCAGGTGAAGTTGCTGTCGCTGAAGCTAGTTCTACTGTGGCGCCGACTGCAGATGCTCCAGCTGAAACAACTACAGAAGAATACGAATTGTATCCAGATGACATGCCGAGCGATGATCCCGCAGCAGCAGAACCGCAGCCGCAGCCAAAGCCGCAACCACTCATGAGCAATAAACTGGAAGTTCAACCCGGAGATGCCGTTGAAATCCATTTTGAAACTTATCCAGACTCCACAATCGCCATTCGAGGGATCGACCAATCGCTTCTTCTCCTAACAGAACAAGACAACGATTTGGATGCCGAGAAAATCAAAAACAATCGACTGACGTCTCCAGTGCGTCCCTCAAATCTTGAAAAACTTCCCACGGACAATGCCACCTTCTTGAACACGTTTCGTACACTTGGAATCGCCATTTTATCAAGTGAAAGATTCATACCATTTGCTGGTCATGGGGCGACGAGCCCTGATGAGGATCCTGATGAGGATGATGTCGCCCCGTCAGACAATGCAGTAGTTGATGCTAAGAACGTCCC